>APFE031587988.1:35078-56511 GCA_000404065.3 Pinus taeda | reverse complement strand
TCTATACAAGATGGGGATTGATGAAATACTGTGAAGGTATGTACTTGAGTTTGAACGAAACAACATCCTCACGGACACTCATGGGGGCACCACGGGAGGACATTATTCAGGGAGAGAAACTGTGCAGGGTTGTGGTGGCCAACCCTTCATTAGGATTCTAAAGCATGTTGCAATGTGTGCGATGTATGTGAAAGAACAGGTAAGCCATCGTGGAGGGATGAAATTTATTTGAATCCACAAATGACTTTGCAACCTTTCGAAAAGTGGGCAATAGACTTTGTATGACCTATTTAGCCTCAAGGGAAGACAGGCGCGAGGTATATTATCATTGCGACAAAGTACTTAAATCGCTGGGCGGAAGTGCAGCTGATGAAGGATTGCACAGGTGTAACTGCCGTGAAGTTTTTATTTGAACATGTACTGATGCAATTTGGATGTCCAAAGATCTTGATGAGCGATCATGGTACGCACTTTCTGAATGAGACGATCAGCGCACTAACGAAGGAATTTTAGGTGTATCACCAAAAGAGACCACCTTATCACCCGCAGGCTAATAGGACAGTGGATGTGTTTAACAAAGTGCTTGAAAATGCATTGACCAAGGTATGCAATGCTCAGCGAAGTGATTGGGACCTACACATACCTACAGTATTGTGGGCTAATCGGACAATGTGCAAGTTAACGAGATAGACACCCTTTAGGCTGGTATACGGGGTTGAAGTGGTGATGCCTATGGAATACATCATGCCTAGTCTATGCATAGTAGCGCTCACATGTATGACGGATCACGGAGCCCTGCAAGAGAGGCTCGCACAGTTGGATGAGCTGGAAGAAGAGAGATTTTTGGTTGGATTTCACCATCAGGTCCAAAAGCAGCACAAAAAATCATGGCATGACAGACATATTAAGCTACGCACCTTTAAGGTGAATGACTTGGTGTTGTTGTATAATAGTAAGTTTGATAAATTTCCAGGGAAACTCAGAATGCATTGGTTGGGGCCGTATGTTATTAAGGAGATTATCGACTGTGGCGCGGTCTAGTTGGTTAAGTTTAATGGAGATCCCTTCCCAGGAAAAGTGAATGGCAGCCATTTGAAGCCATACACAGGTGGACCAACCATCTGACTATCTGAGAGTAGCATAGTCTTAGCACTCCAGGTAGCTGAAAGGAGGCATGGGACTATAAACTACACTACCCAGGAACTACGCGATGTCAAGACTGCGTGTAGCAACGAAGTATCACAAGGTCCTCGACAATGCCAAGACAGTTGTGCTTGCGCGCAGGTCCCAGAAAGTGATCGTTAAAGTCACTATTCACGATTTGATGGTTGGTTTGAGGCCAAATGGAGTGGGCGGCAAGAATTTAAGGTGATATTATGGGTTAGATTCTTGAAAATCTGCCGCCAATCTAGCATTAATGGACCGAATGTGGGGGGAACGGTTGAATTCCAATTCAAAAGGCCCTATAAATTACAAGTAGTTGTCCAGTGAAAAACACTTGGCATTTTGAAGATTCAGTTGTTGCACTATCAAGTGTGTATGGACCTTGCAAATTTTGGGCTTTGAGAGCAAGTTCAACGTTTGAAACATTGCCAAAGGAGTCACAAGACCTCCTAACTAGAATGATGTCGACGGCCTTGGAAGCTGCGCAGGAAATTGTCGTAGTGGAATCCCTAGAGAGTGCAAGAATAATAGTTGAGGTCCCTAAATCACCAAGAACACTGATACCTAAGAAGGATAAGCTGGCTATGATCTCGGTGGATGTCTCACACACGAAACGCACAGAGGACTAAGCTCACCTTGCATGAAAATGGGAAGGCCATTAATCTGGAGGCCGATGAGGAGGAGTCTGAAGAAATCCTGGTGGATGAGGAGGATGTAGAGATGGAAGTTGAAACCCAGGGTGCAGACCCTATTACCTAGTTACCTGAATATGTTCCTCCGCGCAAGGGTAAAGCCAAGGTTCCGAAGGACATAGATGAGAGCAAGAGCTCTTTGCAAACTCCACTACTCCCAAACGATATTGTTTTTGAGGGACCACACTTGGGGCGGGTTCCTGTGTTGAAGTTTGAAGATTGGGACCTCGCAGACCACGAGAAGTTCCCGCATTTAGCGACTAAGAAGCTAATGCACCAGAGGATTGATGCAACTGCTGGAACAATTCAATTGGAGCCGCAGACATGGCTCAGAGGTGTAGAGAAAGTTGGGTTGCTTAACTTTCTCTGGGTGTCGCATTACCACCGTGCTCCAGTGACCGTATTCGTCATTAGGTAGCTTTTCTGCTTCATGCATGATGGGTGTTTGTGGCTAGAGGAGCCCATCCCCATCATAGACCATCTAATTCACTAAATTACATGACTGCCTTACTTAGGGGAGGATCCAAACAACATATCAGAGGGAAAAGGTGGCGAGCTGGCCCTTGTGCAAGCGATGAAGAAGAAGTTCAAGCTGGAGAAGAAGAAGTGAGGGTATGCCATCTCCAGCATTAACAACCCCACAGTCAAGGTCGCGACACAAATACTAGTAAGGAAAGTGATGTGAAAGTGTTGAACAGATGAGGTGCATGCACCTATGGTTTCACTAGTGGCCCAATGTGCGGAAGGAGTCCAGTTCAACTAGGCCAACTATCTATGCGACAAGTTCCTTGCGAACTGTCGCGAGGCACAGGAGCAGGGCAAAACGTTTCACTAGGTGTGGCTCCTATTGTTGATAATACTAGTAGCATGGGAGCTGCCCGAAGATAGCCAATTCCCTTCGGTCACGCTGGACCTTCCAGAGGCAGCGAATTACACTTCGCTGTGGGTGACCAAGGATGCACAACGAATAAAAGAAAGCAAGTTTTTTTGGGTATTAATGGAGATGAATATCCAGATGGGGATCAATCGCAATCCGTGATTGTCACCCACATTATATGCTAGTCTACAGAGCTTTGCAGAGTTCAAAGCGGATTTCCACCATGTTTTTATTAGGGCACGGAAAAACCATACGAAGACATGGCATAACCTACCATACTTGGGGACTGATGATGTCATTTTTGTAGTCCTTGAATCTTGGTCGTGGAGAGGCGTGCTCTAGCTGGCTCCATGGTGGAAACAGACAAGTCCATCGCACAGCATAAGAAGGAAGAGACAAAGCTTCAAATGGCGCAGCTGGCAGAGAAGCGCAGAAAAGAGGAAGCAGAGGCTAAGGCCCAACATAGTGCGCATCACCGCAAAAGTGGTGGAACAACAAAAAATAGGGGAAGAAGAGCACGAAGGATAGAAGTCACCTTCACCTGGCACTGAGGTAGAACTAGAGACATAACAATGTGGCATGGACGCATAGACAATGTCCACCCAACTCAAGCATCCGCAACCGTGACACAAAAGAAAACCAAGGCATCCAAAACGTCCTTCGACCCAATCACCCTCACTGAGGGGGATTTGCATGACATCGGAGAAATGGTGAGGGATGTCACCATGGAAGCCCTCCAACAATTTGAATAACAATAGCAGCTGGTATTGAAGGCTCTTCGAATAGAACTACAAGAGTTGCAGGTTCACACTCCATAGGCTGGCATAGTGTCCACCAATCTCGCGATCGGCACTTCAGTTGCCGAGGAGATGTTGCGCACAGGCCTATGGTTAGCAGTCTGAAAGGGGTAGGATTAAACATGGACGCGCTCCCTTGGGAGACGCTCTACCTCTTACAAGGTGGAGTCACCGCAAAACTTTGGGTTAGGGAGAGTCACTCTCTACAGGTAATGAGCAAGCAACGCATCAACATTGAGTAGTTGGGCATGCAACGCAACAAATCAGTAGAGCAGAATAAGCAGATAATGTAGGTTGTGGAGGAAGCCTGTCGGATGGTCCCAGAGTTGGCCATTTAGGTAGAAGAATCGGTGGAAGCATGCATCCGCAAATTGGCCACAGGGGTGTGTGACGCTTGAGCAAAGATGGCCTAGGTTCAGCTGGAGCTGAACCTGCAGATTGCAGAACTGCAATTGAAGACTCAGCCTTCAACTCCGCCGGAGATTAGGGAACAACGTACCACCGCTATTGTTGTAGCTCTAACCTGGAAATATTATAGATCTGATATGAAAATATTAGACAATGCAAATAAACCCAGAAATAATATGAAATGATTCTTTATTGATCAAAACCCTTAAGGTAGGTCAACACCATACATTCACTCCTTAAGGAAGGAGAACACTCCACAAGCCATATGCTTGTTCATACAATATTCATTGACAATATTTCTTGACTTGGAGTCTCTAGCCTCTATATAGGCCTCATACATACAATACCATGGATTATTACCATGGTTCCCTCATACCATCAACTAATACCATGGGCCCATTACCTTATTACTAACTACTTGTGGTCCCTTACATGATATGGGTTAACCACCTTATTTATTACTATGACCCATCTCATTATTACATTATTACCTTGGGTACCTCCCTTGGTACCCCATATTATCCCCCCTAGGTATATAACATAGATCCACACGCAGCTGAAGAATTTGTGCCTTGAGATGCAGAGTCTGAAACAGGACATGATAGTTTGACAAGAAGTGTGCGAATAAGTATGGTGCGTGAAATGCAGGGGTTAGGGTCATGACAAATACCACTGCCTGGTTTTTACGAATTACCTCACAGGAGAAGGACCAATGCCTTTAAGGCCAGAAGCTCAAGCAGGACCTAGCACAACACCTTCTTTGTGGTGTTTGATCTGTCAAATAGCTAAAAAACATGCCACGAACAATTTTCACCTGTTACAGAGTTATATGAAAAATGCGCAACAGTTGTCCTACAACATTTGGAGGTCGGTGGGACATGACGAGCGTACCTGCAGAAGTTATGATTTGATGATGGATAGAACTGCCACCTACAGAGTTCACGCTGAGACATGGCCCCTTGACCAAAATGGAGGAATTGCGCAAAGAGGATTTTAGGGGCGCAAACGAGGCTGAGGTGGAGGAAGACTTGGTAGAGGTCATGGACAGTTGACTTGCTACAATTGCAGAGGACTAGGACACTATGCCCGTAGTTGCACTAATCGAATGTGCCCATCATGTTTGTATTGCACGTTATTTGATCATGAGACAAAAGATTGTCCTACGCTAATAGCTAGGGTACACAACAAAGGAGTGCTACCACCTCCCCTGACTTAGAACTTATAGATGATGAGGTCTAAGCCATGTGAGGAAGACCCAAATGTAAACATTGTGCTCCAATGTAGAATTGCAACAAAATATGAAAAAGGAAAATAGCCAAAAGATAGTACTTGGGTTTGCAAAGTTCAAACGAAAGAAGTTGAGATTGATTTGGAACACGCTTGAGAAGTCTTCATGGAAGTTGTTATCACCTGGATTGAACCTCAGGCTGAAGGAAGACAATGCCAAGGTAACCACAAGCCACGCTTAGCCAAGTAGATAGCCCTCTTAGGCCAAG
The DNA here is from genome assembly GCA_000404065.3 of Pinus taeda. Taxonomy (NCBI): domain Eukaryota; kingdom Viridiplantae; phylum Streptophyta; class Pinopsida; order Pinales; family Pinaceae; genus Pinus; species Pinus taeda. Next base: position 51,077 of record APFE031587988.1, on the reverse strand, counting down.
AGATGGATCTCTTCGTAAGGATCTCAGCAAAGATGATTGGATCAAGAAAATGATATTAGGCTAGGTATAGTAGCACAAGGTTTGATTTGATTTTGAACGGTTTTACTGGATCAGGAGGAGCTAAATAGTTATGGCAAGGAAATTAGGTCAAAATTGTAGGGTGTTCGATGGGGAAAGGTAGGCATAAGGCTCAACACTCTAGTGTTTGATGGGTGAGGTGATTTAAGACAGGTGAGGAGCTAGAAAGAGCATGTAAGCAACATGGATTCTTCTAAACTGAAGAAAACATATACTGTGAATATTTTCCCAAAATAGAGCATAAATATTATGGGTTCTGCCTATCAGCTTGAAAACATCCACTTAAAGGAAATGAAATGATTGATGAAGTACAAAAAACATTTTAACATATGATCACAATAGAGAAAACTGAACTAAACATCATACCACATGGATCCCAAAGAAATAGCTGCAACTTTTCATTAATCTCCTGCTGAAAACTAATACAAAATGACGTCTACTCAAAGCCTAAGCATTCCACTGAGTCCAACCCCTTACAATGAGAACTAAAAATAAGATATGGAAATTAATTCAACCTCCACCCATCCTCAAGGGTCAAATCCCTAATATGAGGAAATAATCCATCAAAAATTGAACAAGAAACTGGAAACTAGGCAACCTAACAACTTGCCTCTAAAAGAGAGGAAACTGATTCATTTGTCCTCAAGATAACTTTTGGTCTAATGATTCTACCTTCCAGTAACTACTATCTTATTTACATGCCTAGTCACCATTTACATCAGTAATAAAATTATCAATGAAATAAAACCCAATATTATAGTCATGGCACAATGAAGTGAAAATTCAGCACAAACTTGTCCTATGTGCAGCACTCAAGCTCTATGCGCAACACGTTTTGCAGGATAACGTTGGAGGTCTTCCCGACGTCCAAATTGAGCTCATGATAGCTCATTAGAAACATTTTCCTATATAATTTCTTAATATTCCTTTAGGTTCCCATATAGAGTTGATTTTACCCCTCAAAAATGGATTCTCCCAAGATTGCTTCTATGGCTCAAAAAGAGGGAAGAAAGGTCATTTTTTGTGTTTTTTTGACATTTTGGTTGACTAGTTTCGCTTCAAAAACTTAGAAAATTTACAAGGTGCATGTAATAATAATTTTGAATCCAAAAATTTTGACCATTTCCTATTTGAATTCCAGTAGGAAAAGTGCAGCGCCAGTGGCGCTACGCGTATAGACAATTTTTCTGAGTAAAAAATTGCAAAATTATTCTAAACGGAAAAATTCTCAAAACCTACTCAAACTTTGTGGAGAACACCACCATCAAGTGTTTGGGTTAACCAAGGAAGCTTTAGAAAGAAACCTAAGCCTATCACCCTCCTTTTTTCCTTTGAGTGCTTGTTTTAGCTTTATCTTCATTTGCTTGACTCTTATGTTGCAAATCTTGTTCTGGGTCATGTAATGGAAAGCCATGTGCCTAATGATTTGATTGTCCCTGTTGGCCCTTTGTAACAGATTCTCCAAATGAAAATTGACCCTGTCAAGCCATGTTTCTCTATCCTCCTCAATCTCCTTTTCAAGCCTTTGTTTTGTAGTCAAGGTGGCTGGGGTTTCTTCCTCTTGCATTATTGACTTGCCTTTGTCACCTTTCCTCTTTTCTTTGAGAAGTTCTAGATCCATGAGGACTTGTTTGTCACTTAGCTGCTTGTTCTCTTGCTCAAGGTATGAAATGACATACTTAGCTCTCGCCAATTTGTCCATCATTGCTTAGATCTATGCATCTTTTTCCCTTATGGTTATATTTTCATTTGTTGCCTCATCTTGAGCCTCCAAGTTGACTATCTCAATTCCATGATGAATGTGTGGTTGTTCTAATCCATCATGTTCCATCAAATCAAATTCCCTTTCCTACTCATCATTGAGGCTTTCCTCCATCATCTTTTCTTTCCTTTTTTCCATCTACTGCACTTGTTGTACCTGTTGTGTTGATGAAGAAGGCAAAGCCCCTTCCAAAATTTGTGGAGCAAGCATTTTCCTATGAGTTGATGAAGAAGGCAAGGCAACTTCCACATCAAGTGGAGTAAACAATTGCCTACCCACTGCAAACAAATTTCTAGCCCCTCCCTTATATTTTTTGTAGGTTTCTGGCTTCTCAACAACTTTAGCCTCTTTAGCCTTCTCACTTTTCTTTACTTTGGCACTGCTGGAAGGCATTTTTGCTTCTTGGGGCACTGGTGGAGGAATCTAAGGACCATTGAAGATGTCATTGGCAATAAATCTTTCCCAGGAGATGTCAAGGAGGTTGAGATGATGTAGCACAACCATGTTAGTCAAGTAATAGTGATAGATATTATTCATTTGATGGGGATATGGATTTTTCTGTACAATGTAGGCCATCTTCTCAATGTTCCTGAATACGAAATACGAGATGTTTGTCATTTTCACTCTTGTGAAGTGCATAAGAGGCCTAATATGATAGGTGTACAATCTAGAAAATATGGCCTCACATGTAAAATACTTCATAATGATCCTCATCATAGGGGCATACTTGTCATCAAGGAACTTGAAAGGAAAGGTCCTCTTATTTTCATTCTTGTACTTGGGTTTAATGTATGGCTCATAGTAGTGCTCATAGAAATCTTGTGCTTTATACCATTTTTCCCCCACATTCGGAATCCTTGTAGCATCAGCAATGATGGAGGATGAAACTATAAATGTCACCTTGGAAAGAGTTACCTTGTTATCATGGAGATTGGTTACAAAAAGCCTAGTCAGCTCAAGACGATGTTGAACCCTTTATACCTGCTCACAAAACTCATAACTCCATAGATGCCTAAAACAAGAGACAGTTATATGAGAATCCTGTAATTCTATGATGTTTGATGGTTCCTCTCTGATAATTCTGCCTCCCTTATGTGGTTTTCTCTGATGCTAAGGTTCATCTGCAATGCTTTCACTGCCACTATTTTACTCCTCATAATCTCTATCCTCTTTATCCATGTCTTTTGAATTTGAAACTTTAGAAACCCTAGAGAAGGTACGCAAGAAGTGAGTTATGGTGAATAGGGATAGGGGAAGGGGATAGGATTTTGTGTAATGTAGGATGAGATATGTATGATGTGAGAGTGAGAAGGAAGATATTTTTTGGTAGGGACTGTTTAGTAAATAGGGGTTTAAGGATTTTGTTTTGGGTGATTAGGGTATAGGTGATAAGTGTAGGGATTTTGTTTGGGGGATTAGGGTATAGGGAATAGGTGGAGGAATTTGACAACAAAACATGGGAATAAGGGATATTGTAAGTAGGGAGCGTTTTTAGACAACCTAGGGTTTGAAAATTTAAATAGCAAACAAACTTCAAAATCATGTAGTGAGTGTTGGGAGGATGGTTTAAGGAGTGTAATTACTTTATTAGAGGCTCTAGGTAGCAAGAGAGTGATTTAGATGGTTGTTAGGGTGGTCTTGGTGTTTGCTGGCCCTATGCACAATGCCTTGTACGGGTGTGCAATGCTTTGGTTATATGCGCAGCGCTGTGCAAAAATGCACTCGCACATAGGCTCTATGCGTAGTGCTCCCTCCTCTATGTGCAACATCATGCAAAAATGCACTAGCACACATGCTCTATGCACAACGCTCTACCTGTATGCACAGCGGTGCCTCCTCTATGCTCAACGCCTCCACAATCTGTGTTGTGCACAATGCTTCCTGCTCTATGCACAACACTCCTTGCTCTATGCACATTGCCTCCACTTTGCTCAACCACCAATTTTCTTCAACTCCCTTCTCTCCTTCAAATCTCTTCTTTCTCTTTGTCAAATGAATATGATGAATTTGAAAAAGGATTTTGAAATCTTATATAGAGGGTGATTTTGATTTTTCTATAGAAAAAACCCACTTTATAATGTTTTCTGGAACTTTTACTTTTTCTTCAAATCTCTGTTTAATGCTTTTCTTTCTTTGTCTTGTTTCAGGTGGATGATGCTTTGATTGAACTAATTTATTCATTGTATTTCATTACTTGCAGAAAGGACAAATGCTTGGGTAGCTTATGGGAACACTTATTACATGAAATTACTTGAATTACATAAAAAAATATGAATAAACTAAAATATTATGTTTTCATCTCTAAAACATGTTTTTGTGATGAAAAATACATCTGTGAAGTAAGATCTTTGCATAATAACCATGACTTAATACCAATCACTCTTTGTTTATTGGTCTTCCTCATACATTTGCTACCCTTTATTTACACTTGAAACTATGCTTTTGACCTTGGAAATGAACCCTAAGACCTAATGGAAACATAATTGCCTTGAATCTAAAAATAACATTATGAAACCATAATTGAATGCAACATGGAGATGGGTCACCAAATTTACCTCATGAGGGAAAATTTCATTTTCTGAGAAGAAGACAACCATCAATGGACCATTTTGGCATGACCTAGTGGAATGATCAAAAATCGGTATGAGACACCTAAAATGAAAATGAAAAGAGTAGATTTAATCCCTGATGGAAGAATGCATATACTAACACTAACATTGGCCTTATTAGGGAGGGTAGATCCTTGGAGGTGTCAAGAACACTGTAGACCAGGTGCTTAGCTGATTGGGCCAATACGGTCAAGCAAATGAAAGACTAAAAACTTTTTGAAATTTTTGATAATTGACTTGATACAAACCAAAAACTGACTCACAACCGACTCTAAACTGACTTAAAAACCAACTAAACACAACACAAATCATTTAAGCTTTATAGCCTTCACTTCGGGCCCAAGATCAAATGACATTGTACTTCAAAACTCGCAAGGAAAGCAAAATGGTATATACAATGATAGTGAAACAACTTCAGCAAGCTGCATAAAAAATAATAATGTTTTAGGAGCCTACCATTCACTATTCCTCCTGAGCATTCTTTACCATCCATTTCCTTTAATAAAAATGCATTATGTCTTCAATAGGCTGAGATTTTATAAGGTCCTCTCCACAGATTGTCAAACATACCATGTTTTCCTTTTACTTCATTTCATGCATCCCATCGCAGCACTACATCTTCTAGTTGAAAATTTTCTGCCTTGGTTTTGCAGTCATAAATTTTCTTTATCTTCTCTTGCAGCCGGAAAATGTTTTGAGAAACCTATTCCCTTGTTTGTTGAAGGTGAATCATTTGATTGATCTGGTGCTGAATATCATCTTCTTCACTGTCAGATTCTTGTAATAATCTCATGACCGGGACTACAAGGGATGTGAGAAACACTATATCAGTACAATAAACGAGTTCAAAAGGCAACATACCTATTGATTTCTTACTGCCCACTCTGTCAGCCCACAAAGCATTGACAAGCTTTCGATGCAAATTCTTTTTGTTGCCTCCAACATCTTCTTAATAATGTTTACCAAATATTTGAAGACTCGGCTAGTCCATTTCCCTGGTGATAGTCTATTGTGGAATGACCCAATGTGATGTTGTATTTTTTGCAAAACTCAACTATTTTCTTTGACTTAAATGTTGCTGCATTATTTGTAATAATATTGTGAGGGAAACCAAAACAAGACAAGATATTGGAATCTAAAAACTGAATTATTACCATGTCTGTAGCTTTCCTTGTCAGAATGGCTTCAATCCATTTGGTGAAGTAATTGGTAGCTGTCAAAATCCATCTGTGTTGTGCTGATGATGTAGGATGAATTTCTCCTATGAAATCAAGCCCCCACTGTTGGAACGGTGCATTAACTATAACTGGTTTCAAAGGAAGAGGAAGCAGCGTCCTTTTTCCCTGAAAAACTTGACATTCATGGCAGCTCATGACTGTCTTATATAAATATGAAAATAAATATGGCCTAGAATACCTTGCTCTCAAGATTTTATTAGCTGTTGCTTTCCAAAACAAGTGACCCCTACAATCTCCTTGATGAAAATCATTCATTACCTGCTAAGCTTCATTTTCAACCAAACAATTAAGAAGAACCCCCCCTGAATCTTTCCAATAGAGAGCACTATCTAAAATGAAAAATTTTGCAGAATTCAGTTTTAGTGATCTGCCTTTACTTTTCGACATTCCAGGAGGAGGAGAAAGATGCTGAAGAACATATACTATATCGGAATACCAAGGTGAGTTGAGAAACATCTCTGATGCCTTAATGAGTGTGCCACCATCTTCGTCATCTGACATTGCTGCAATAAGATTTATATCCAGAGCATGAAGATTTGACTCGGTCATGAGTTTTGTCAAGCCTTGACCTTTGATCAGTTTCATGGGCTTAATCTCAATATCATACTCTAACATTGCTCCTATCCACTTACCTCTTCTTCCTTTTGGATCAGTTTGTATTAGGACATCTTTGACAGCCACGTTAGAAACATATGCTATGGTATGTGAATGCATAATGTAAACTCAAAAATCCTTCAATGCATTTATAAGAGCCAAAGCTTGTTTCTCAATGATGTTATAGTGTAGAGCAGCATCTCTGATAGTCTGATTGAAAAATTAAATGAGTTTCTCCACTTGATCTTTCTTTTGCATCAACATCACAACCAAAGTGTGCTTAGATGCAAATGAAAATATAATAAAGTCATGAGTATAATCGGGACTGATCAAAACAAGGGATGTGGTCAAAGCAAGATTTACAAAGTTGAAATATTTCATGACATCCTCGGTCCATTTCACGGTGTTGTCCTTTTTTACATATTAGTTAACTCGTGCAAATGCTCAACCAAATTTGGTATAAATCTATGTAAGAAGTTCATCTTACCGTTGAAGGCTTGGATCTCCTTTTTGTTGCGTTAAAAGTCTATTTGCTAAATTGCCTCCACCCTAGAAGGATCAATGTGAATACCATATTTGGAAATTATATGACTGACGAGTTTACCTTCCTCCATGGAAAAAAGACTCTTCTTTGGATTTAAAGAAATCCCAAACTCCTTTCATTTATGAAAAACAATCCTCGGGTGGTGTAAATGCTCATCATTAAAACCAGAAAATATTGTCAAGTCATTTAAGTAAACCACTAAGAAAATGTCCTTCTCATTAGCAAAAGCTATATCCATAGCCCACTAAAAAGTAGCCTCGACATTCTTCAGCCCAAATGGCATCTTGGCATACTGAAAAGTCCCCCATGATGTTATGAAGGCCGTTTTTTCTTGGTCTTTTTTGTGCACCAAAATCTGATTGTAACTTGAGTAGCCATCTAGTAGTGACATCAGTGATGCTCCAACTACTCTTTGCAGAATGTGGTCCATCTTAGGAATAGGATATTATCTTTCAGGGATACTTTATTTAGGTTCCGGAAATCAATGCACAACCTTATATCCCTAGTCTTTTTTTGTACCAGGACCAAATTTTGAACCCAATAAGAGAATCTAATTGGAACAATGATACCAACTTTAAAAATCTATTTACCTCTTTCTCGATAGATGGCAACAACTTTGGGTTGATCCTCCTCATCTTTTGTCTAAAGGGTTTTTTATTCGACTTGATAGGAATGGTGTGTTGAATGATGTTGTTGTCATATTCTTTTAAATCTGAGTAATCCCACACAAAAACATCATAAAATTCAAAAAGAAACTTAACATACTTAGCCTTTGACTCAATAGATAATATTTTTGATAGCTTAACAAGCTTGGGCTGGCCCACTGTCCCAATTTTTACATCTTCAAATCCTTTGTCAGTGGGAACCAAGGTTGGTTTTCTCACTACATCATCTTGATCAAACAACTCCTCTAAATGTATAAGACCTCTAGAATTAACATTATCCTTTAGCTATAACATCCATCTGATTTACCTCAATGTCTTGTTCATCAGAATCACAAACATCAGCAATGAAAGCATTCTTAAACTTCCCTTCATTCTGCAAAAAGGAATTAATTTCATTGTCATCCCAGAAAGCTTGCCAATATCTCAAATTATCAGGAATATTAGGCCTATGTTTGACATGGATTTCAAATTTATTGCTAGAATTCATTGGAATTTTCAGATTTCTCACTATTGTAGCAAGTGAATCAACAATGGTGTTTTTACCTCTCAGCACCGTTGTCAATGTGTACTCTGGAAACATTTTCAAGATATCTAGGGCTGTGTTCCTATAAGCTCTCATCTGTTGATGTTTCTCTTGATATTCTCCTTTGATTTATTTAATCACTAGCTCTGAATTACCATAAATAGAAATCCTTTTCGCACCCAGCTTCTTCAAAATATTTAGACCTATAATCAATACCTCATACTCTGCTTCATTGTTAGAGAATTTGAAAGCTAATTTATAGGAACACACTCTAACATTACTTGGGACTTTTTCTGGCTAAAAAAAAAAGACTTTGAATCCAAATTCCAATACCTGCACCATATTTACCCAAAGCACCATCAAAGTCCATTCTCCAAAGGCCATCTTCGTCTTCAAGATGTTGGAATTCTTCTTTTGTTTCAATCTTACCTTTGTTGGTTGCTTCATTTTGTTTTTCTTCACTGACTTTCTGCTCCTATGGAGGCTACTTAGAAGGAATTGCCACTTTTCTCTTTTCTTGGTTAAGAACTACTCTAAAACCCTTAAAAGTTTTTGGTACATCATTTACTTCTACAAGCTGAATATCTACATCATTCAATCCACTATCAATGTACAAAGAAAAAGACTCTAAATATGTATGTACAACATTTATCATATGATTTATGGGCTTCTCTTTACTAATGATCATATATTTCATCTTCTTTTCCTGGTACAACTTCCTCAATTGACCAAAAACAGGGATTGTAGCATAAGAGAAGTCAAGTTGTAAAGTGCCTTTGAGTTTGGCTCCCCACGATCTAGACAACATCATACCAAATCGAGGTGGTATATCAGCTACTACCACATCCATAAAGACATTCTTAGCTGGGATTTGATCTAAGGAAACCACCAAATCTTTGATGAGACCAATGCAATGAACTCTACCAGAATCAAATGAATACAAATCATGATATTTTCAGGTGATATCTAAGCCCAACTTCTCCATGATGGCCTTGGGCATCAAATTGTGGGAAGCTCTAGAATCAAGCATAACATTATGAAGAATATACTCATGTAGTGTAAGACTCAAATAAAAGGGAGGGACCTTGCTATCTTCTAGCCAACCTTCTATAGTTGGACCAAAAATAAGTTCAGGGTGATCATCCTCAACATTCACCATGTCGAACAAAGGATCAATTTGTAGTATTCTAGACACATGGTGTTTGTAATGGCTATTCTTAACAAGCTCGATCAAAGGAATCAACACTTTGAAAAGAGAAATTTCACTTTCTAAATTAAAAGATGTGACTTTTTCTACCTCTTTGACATCAATGTCCCTCTTATCTGTTTTCTCTTCGTTGCACTATCCTTTTTTTATTGTCTTTCTCTTTTGTAGTTGTACTTGTTGATGGTTGATTTACCTTGTTAGGATTCTGATTAGCATGCTCCTTTCCTTTTTTCTGAATGTTTGAGAGGTCATTCTTTGACTAAACATCCTTCATCTTCTGAATAGGACTGACCGAGACATCTCTTCTCCTCAAAGGATATTGTCCCTACTGTGTGCTCAAAGCATTGATGTAACCACACTGATAATCATCATATTTGGCCTCCAAACCAACATCATTTGCTAATATGTAGTCCTCATCCTTTAGAATGCCGGAAATTTCTACATACTCCTCATCTTTGGTTAGAAATATAGGCATACCACCTACAATGAAGAAGTGATTTGTTTCAACTAATGGATCTTCCTCCTCTTCTTCTTCCAATCCTTGAACATAATTCTGTTGTAACGATGTTCTGATCTACCATTGTTGTTGTGTTGGTTGTTCAGGTGCTTTTCACTCTCTTTTCTTGATTTAGAATTGGGGCTGTTGCAGCCCTCTAAAGTTTGGGTTCTGATCTATGGCTTAGGTTTGTCTGTGATGGAAAACTAGTCAACCATCCTTTCCATTGTTCAAATCATTGTATCCATTTTTACATCTGAAGTAAATTCTTCTTCTTTCACGTTGAATCTCTTCTCCGATTTCATTCTTGTTGTTTTGGCTAGCAAGTTTTCTTCTATGCTCACAACATTCTTTTGCATGTCTTTTAGAGTTGTAGGATCACGTTCACACAACTAATATGCCATATCAGCATCAAATCCATCTGGAAACTTAAGCAAATCCAATCCCTCTAGTGGTTTGATATTGTAGGGATAGCATTGTATACTGCATTAAATCTCACTCAATGGTATTACACACTCTCACCAACATTTCTTTTGATGTTTTCATATTCAGACAAAATCTGAAGGGGATTCTTCTTTACCTCCCATCGATCTTAGAATTGCCTATGGAGGATAGGTAGAGCAGTGATTGAAGCTGTTGGTAGGGCTTTAAACCATTTCCGAACTTCTCCTCCAAAACTTTGTATAAACAGCCTCATCATCACATCTTCAATTTCAACTTCATGGAGGTCAAAGAAATCATTCATCTTGTCTACATGCTGTTGAGATGTAATAGTTTGGGTTCCATCAAAGAAAGGTATTTTGGTTTGGTAATCAGGGGGCATGGCACCAGGATTTTAAGGAAAAACAAGGGGTGCATGTTGGGCAACCATAACTGGAGGTGGGGGAAGTGGTGGATTTAAAATAATGATTGGGATATTCGGTATAATCAAAGGGGGATTAACAATAGCTTGAGTGGTGTGAGCAATCTGTGAAGAAGAAGGTGGAGGGTGAGAGATAGTTTGAGTGGCAGTAGATGCAATGGAAGTATTTTGAAAATCATAATATGGCCTATGAGTCTTATTTTGCACCAAAGTGTTTAAGTTTGAAGAGAGGTTCTGCAAATGATCAAGAGTGTGAATAAGTTGTGACCTTGATTTATTGTGTGAAAATAAGTCTTCAACAGGGTTATAAAGAGATATAGAGGAATCAACAATTGTCTAATTAATCCAATTTAAAGATTTACTGCGAAACAAACTTTTCTCAAAATTAATATCCAACTCAATGTTTTGCAAAGTGTCTAACCTTCTCAGGAGTGAATTAACTCGAGGAATGAAATCATCACTTAATTTTTCTCCTGCTAAACTAGATTTCTCTGTAGTTTTCTTAGATTTTCGCCCAATTTTATGAGGATCACTGACAATGGTTAGAGGATTCAGATTTGTATTGGATCTGGTGTACTTTCGGGAAGCTAGTATGTCTAATTTTGAAAATTAAGATATTGCTTTACAACTTTCCAATTCAGCCTATTAAATTCTAAAATTCATCATCCACAAGCTTAACAATTAAAATAAAACATCTTAATGGGGTGATTAACTTCTGATCTTTCGTTCCCCAGTATGGTCTCCACTATGTTATCACCTGGATTGAACCTCAGGATGAAGGAAGGCAATGCTAGGGTAATCAAAAACCATGCTTAGCCAAGTAGCTAGCTCTACTAGGCCAGGAGAGGGCTCTCTCCATAAGGGTCTTAGCCAAGATGACTGGATCAAGAAAATGATATTATGCTAGGTATAGTAGCATAAGGTTTGATTTGATTTTGAAGGGTTTTGCTGGATCAGGAGGAGCTAAATAGTTAGGGCAAGGAAATTAGGTCAAAATTGCAGGGTTTTCGATGGGGCAAGGTAGGCACAAGGCTCAGCACTCTAGGGTTTAATGGGTGAGGTTATTCAAGATAGGTAAGGATCTAGAAAGAACATGTAAGCAACATGGACTATTTCTAAACTAAGGAAAACATAGACTGTGAATATTTTCCCAAAACAGAGCATAAGTATTATGGGTTCTACCTATCAACTTGAAAACATCCACTTAAAGGAAATGAAATGATTGATTAAGTACAAAAAACATTTTAACATATGATCACAATAGATAAAAATGAATTGAACATCATACCACATGGATCCCAAAGAAATAGCTGCAACTTTTCATTAATTTGTAGCTGAAAACTAATACAAAATGATGTCTACTCAAAGCCTAAGCATCCCACTAAGTCCAACCCTTTACAATGAGAAATAAAAAGAAGATATAGACATTAATTCAACCTCCTCCCATCTTGAGGGGTCAAATCCCTAAGATGAGGAACTAATCCATCAAAAACTGAACAAGAAATTGGAATCTAGGTAACCTAACAATTTGCCTCTAAAAGGGAGGAAATTGATTCATTTATCCTCAAGATAACTTTTGGTCTAATGAATCTACCATCCAATAACTACTATCCATCCTATTTACATGCCTAGTCACCATTTACATCAATAATAACATCATCAATGAAAGAAAACCCAAAATTATAGTCATGGCACAGTGAAGTGAAAATTCAACACAAAACTGTTGCAATAGTTGTTGCAAGACCATTTTGGAGGTCTTCCCGTTGTCCAAATTGAGCTCATGATATCTCATTGGAAATCATGTCTTGTCTAATTTCTAAATCTGCCTTTATTTACCCATTTGGAGTTGATTTTACCCCTCAAAAACTGATTCTCACAAGACTTATTTTGTGGCTCAAAAAGAGGGTAGAAAGGTCATTGTTTAGGTGTTTTTTGACCTTTTGGTTGACCAGTTTTGCTCCAAAATCTTAGAAAATGCACAGGGTGTGTTAGTGTCAGTATCTTCATCCCTCCATCAGTGATCAAATTTCTCTTTTTGCATGCATTTTAGGTTTCCCATCCGATTAGCTGCATTCCATTAGGTCATGGATCAACTGATGGTAGTAGTTCATTGTCAATTTCCCTCATGTCATTTACCTGTCGGCATATGTTCACATGTTCAGGCCATTTATAGTCATTTTTTGTCATTACATTTCCAAAAATCATTTTTAGGGTTTTAGGTCTAGTGTTTACCACCATGGTCATAAAAATTCAGTAAGAGGTCAGCAGGCACATGAGGAGGTCTAATAAGTTCATAAAATTACAAATTCGCTGATGATATGCTTTATAAATTTCCATTTCATGTATAAATTTTATGTAATTTAAATATTTCTATAGGTAATAAGTTCCAACTACTTCCCTTGGTCACCTTGCCAACTCCAGCCACTTCAAGAAACAAAAACATCAATGCATCAGTTCATCAAATGATCAAGAAGATTCAAACTGCAAAATGAAAAAAAAAGTTTTTAAAGAAAAGTGAGTAAAACTTTTGAAAAGTGGGTTTGTAAATGAAAAATTAAAACCAAGGGGACATAAAGTTCCTCTTTATGTTTTAAAGTCTTCATTTTGTGCAAGAGAGTGAGCTAAAAGGAGAAAATCGAGTTTGTGGGAGAAAGAGCTGAAATTGAGCAAAAAACACGAATTTTCATCGTCGCTACGCACCTAGCATAGGTTTTGCATTGAATTTTGGTTGTGCACTATGCATACAAAGTGTGTTATGCACCTGGGAGGCAGCACTACACACCTACCTATTGAGCTCGAAATCAAATTTCATCACCTTCCTCTGCCTCCAAATTCACAAGTAACCTCTCAACAAGTAAGTAAAGCCTCACATCTGGTCTAGCAAGGGATTTTTTCATCTGTGGTGGTGATTTGTGTGTCTAAAAACTAAACCCTAGCTGTCTCTAAAATTTTCTTGCCAAATTTGCATAGGGTTTTGTTTTCTGCTGTTTTAATTCCCCTTTGATTATCTTCCTACACTCCATTCCCTTCCCTTACACTAAATTTCCCTAAATCCCTTCCTCTTTCCCTCTCCCAAAATCATTGGCACTCACTCCTTATTACCAAACCCTAAGCCCTATACACTATTCCTAAACATTAACCCTATACATTCCCAAAACCATAATTCCCATTTCCTATTCCCTCATTACATTCTTTCCACCATCAAAACTCTCATCTATAGTCATACTATCAGTAAATCCCTCATTTCCAAAAGGAAAAATAATAGTCACTTCCTACATACATTGCTCACCCTCATTGTTGGCTAGATAAATCGTTCTTACAGACAAGACTGATCTCGCTAGTATCGAATTATATCTAGCAACAAGGAGCACAAACAAATCTACTTTTCCCTAAACATGTTTCAATTCATAAATGAAAACTAGAGGTGTAACGAACCCTACCTTGGTCCAATGCTTGTTTGTGGTAGCTTGGTTTCAACAGCTTTAAGCAGTTCCCGTTTAATAACCTACATACACAAACAAGCACACATCAAAGCATACCTGCGTATAATAAAACATGTTCATTATGAATATCAAGGAGCTCATAAAATAAACCATTAGAGACAGTTCATTGAGAAAAAACAAACTTGATTGTATTAACTTTATGAATAAAAGAACCTTACAACCTTTGCCTTGATGTTGCACAAGTTCTTTCCAGGGTCCAGCAGGAGTCTCCTCTACTTTGACAAGCCTCACTCACTTCCCAAATGACATGAAAGGTATGTGATCTCTCCTCTCACAAGCTCAAAAAGGAAGTCTATTTTCCAGCAACATTTACCGTCAAGAATATTTAGCTTTCAACCTCCCCTACAACTAGCCCAATGCCTAAATTTATAGTGCAAATGGAGGAAGTTGCAGGTCCACTATTGAAGGGATAAGTTCCTCCTTCAATGGGATAAGCACCTCATATCATGGAGTTAGCTCCCTTAGTTATGGAATGGATGAACCAAGGTGGAGCAGACTTGCCAGTGCAATATTTCTTCTAGAAGTGTCCAGAAGTGACCCAAGATGAGTTTTTAAGAATGAACTCATGCCTTTTTAACTTTTCCAGGGGTTCGCACCCATCACTTAACAGACATAGTGGTCAGGTTCGCAGGAAACATGACCATTGGGTGCGGCACCACAGGCATTGCTAGGGGAAAGTGCGAAACTAGGATTTGAGATATTTTTAAGGTCTTTCTCCCATTTTCAAGGTTTGGCATGAATAGCTGAGGCTTAAGACTTGCAAAGGAGGTATGTATGAGGGTTGATGGCCTCACACAAACTGTAGAAAGCCATGGTGACAATTTTTTGTGTAACAGATTGCCCCTAAAGTGCGAAGTCTATAATAGATGAGGATGGTTTTTGATCATCTAAGAAGAGTGAAGAACTTTACCATTCCAAGAATCTTCCTGTGGATACCCCGGTTAGAACCTGTAAAAAAAATTCAACACAAAATATATATATGTGAAAATATCATCACTGAGGTAGGCATTCCCATACTCAGATCAAAACTAACTAAGAACTATCTAAAACTATTTTGATACAGGAATTATTTTGTATTACATCACAAGTAGGAACATATGGACATAGTATGGGTGTAGCCATCTATTTATGAATAGTCCACTATATAATGATAACAAAATTCCTCGCAACCTGGATGGTGGAAACTAGATCCAGGGTCTTCATTTCTACTTCCCGAACTAGTATGATTCTGTCCATGTGAATGAATGTATCGAAGTCGAACATGGTAGAAACCACCTGATTACCAGTCAAATGATGTAAACTGTTAACAAGTGTGAGAGGAACCACCAGTAATGTCAATGGCCCTCAAAGTACTCAGTAAAATCCATGAAATGTGAATGAATGAGTCAATGTCGAACACGTCACAGAATCCTTTGATCGAAGGTCAATGATGCAACCTGTCGTCAAAGGCGAGAAACCTGCCATTGAGGCATGCAGATTCCAAGGTATTGACGATTTCTAGATCATATTTCTAGATAATGAGTCAGACTCGATAGAAAGGGATCTGTCATAGGCAAGCTTATAACACGAAATCATAGATCAAGTCTGAAGAAATATATTTGGCAAGAACTAACTCAGGGACGGTCAATGATGGATGACATATATTTTGTAGGTGAATGGTTTATTTGCATAGACCTCTTGAACACATAACGACACTGCAGATGGCTTGGTGACAGTTGACCCAAAGCTAATACCCAGAAACCAGCTAAAGACTTTCAATGTGGCTTGATTAATTGTTAGGTAAAGGATTTCCCAACCCAGGTGAGTAAAAGTGTCATGTTCAAGAGTGATGGAAAGTTTTTCAAACACAAAGTATAACAAACAAGTTCATTTTTCTCTCTTTTCCCCCACCATTTCTAGCAAGTACCTCTTTATTTTT
>APFE031587988.1:0-25141 GCA_000404065.3 Pinus taeda | reverse complement strand
TCGTCGTATGTGAAAGTTATGGCAAAAACAAAATTGCCCAATGACCCTTAATTTGTGAATTTTAAAAAAAATTAAAAAAAGAATATTCCACAGAATATTCCTTGGAATATTCCATGAGAATGGACCAATCAGAGGCTGCCACGTGGCAAGCCTAGAGGCCGCCACGTGGGCCCTGATGACCTCAGCTGATGTCAGCACCTTTGTTGGGCGTATGTTAAAATTTTTATGGTGGCGGGTGGTGGATTGAACCCCTAACCTACCCGCCACAAGTCCAAAGGTTTACCGTTACACTACAGCGTTCAGATTCGATAACAAAATGAAAACGGATATATTCAAACTTTGAATGTGCAGAGCGGGAAAATTTGGGGGGCTAGCCCCTAAGGGCCAGTCTCGCCACCATATGACCACGCCCCAGGAACCGGGTGCTAGCAGCTAACCGCCGGGCGCGAATTCCAAGGATAACCGCCAAGCCAAACACGTGATCACATGCGGATTTGGTGGGCAGTTAAGTTCAGTTGGCGGCACATTTGGCGGAGGGCGCAAAAATTGGCGGGCCCACCACATTTGGCGGCCCTAACTGGCCTCTACAGTTAGTTAACTGGAGTTTTTTAGGGGAAATTGGCAGTTTCCATTAAATGGCCATAACTTTGGCTAGGAAAGGCCGTTTTGGATGAATTTTTTTTTTTGATTTTGGGTCTCTTCGACCTTCTGAAGCCATTGGCACAGGTCTTTTTGCCATCAGAGGTCATTTACACAGGTTTTGGAGCCGTGAAAGTTCTAGGAGCCACCAGGGCCCAGTATTGAGAGAACTGTTTCAGGTTGCAAGTATCCATTGGAGGTGAACCAGCAGTCAATCTTGAAGGATTCATGTGTTCTGAATCTGATTCTACAGTCCATTTACCTGTAGAGACTTCTAATCAGTTGTAATTTCATTTTGAGCATTTAATCAAAACGAGGGCTGACCCATTTGGGAGCCTTGGACCCAGCAGACGTAGCCCAGGAGGGGTGAACTGCTTCATCAACTTATTTTGCATATGTGGTTGATTTATTTTGTAGAACAAATTCATTTTGATGTGTTAAATAGTCAAAGAAAATATTTCTGCTATGCTTGAATGGTTCATGAACAGCTGAAAACTTCATTGGTTTCTTTACTGCAAGACGGGAATGTTTTAAACATGTTTAATACTGAATTGAATACCTTGCAAACCATTTTCAAGTAGTTTCAAATTTAGATCAACTGCGGACAAACAGATAGATGTTAAAACCATCTCCCATCCTGAACTAAAAGTGATCACTTTTACTATTACCAAACTCTGCGGGAGTGAAGCATTGCATCTAGCTACCGGTTCCCAGATGCGCATGGCAGTAAACTGCTTCCGAGGTACCATCTTCAACTGGTGCGATGCTGTATTGGCCAATGTGAAGGGCCAATTGGCTAGGGCAAAGAATGGACAGCTAAAGAACTTTGGATATGGTTATTTAGTTTTTAGCTTTTCCCTAGAGAGGGTATGCTGGTTCCGCAAAAACTTATTGTTAAGGCTGGACTTCCCCGAGATCCTAGGGTTATGCGTTGGGTTGCAGTGATGGCCTGCCATCCTGAGGAGGGTACTGAGGTTGTTCGATTCACACCTGAGTATTTTCGTTGGTTAGAGAACCAAATCTTTTTGATTCAGGATTTTCCATACGTTGCGATGGATTATCGTGGTGATCCCGACATGGCTCTTCCACCAGGAGAGCAATGGGATGATAGAGGTAAAACTGTTTTCAACATTTTAAATTATATATATATATATATTTTGTTTTTAAATCGTCCCAAAAATAATAGTAAAATTTTTTTAAATGTAGATGTGGGTCCACGGTGACCAGCCACTCTCCAACCTTATGATCAAAGACAGCCAATTTTCGCAGCACCAGCGCCACAGGACCAATCAGCAGAGACCTTGGCCAAATTGGAGGATCATCTAGAGCGCTTGACAGCAAATATCCCGGAGACCAGCATAGATGACATTCCTCTTAGACTTCATTGCTATGTGATTGGGGTCCCAGGACCTTTTAGGAGGTTCCTTTGTAGGGTGGCCCGAGCAGTGGTGTCTTATCGTGATCATCACCATTAATAGGATGATTGCCTTGTAGACTCATTTTTGGACTTTTTGTGTTATCATTTTTTCCGATCATAAGGTGTTTTTCAACCTATGATCGAAGACGATGTATATTTTGACACACTCCTATGCTATGCTATATTACTATTATTGGTTATCTTGCAAAACATGTTATGGGATGTTTTTAAATTTACTATTTGATTTAATGCAAATGTATATTTAACATTCGAGAAGCAACTGCATCTACTAATGTATTTAAATATCTTGGAATGTGTTGATATTCGATGTAATCAAATTCTCGTTCCAAGAGATGGACTCTCAAAAATAATCGTAATAACACTAGATTTATAATGGCATAAACTCTATTAAGTTGTAATACAACAAGTTCCAAATCTAATCTAACAATCAAACTCTGAATTCCAAATGAAATGGATTCAGAGAATAACTCAATCACTGCACTGTATTCTACAATGTTGTTCGTTGTTTGACTGAGGCTTACCCCATGCATAGATACTAATTCGTCGAGGGCGAATAGATAACCCAAGCTGCAGAAGAGATGCTCTGTGTACTATGACAAGCGCCATCAGCAAAAACGATGTACGTTTGGAGAGGCATCGACATCTGCAATATCAAGAGTAAAATTAAGATAAGCAAGAATAATAATGAAAAGCACTCTCTGAAGTAAAGCACGCATTCCTAATCTAAAAACACACCAAACTTAGAAAGAAACTAGTGTAAAAAATCTCCACACTAATATTTTAAGCATAATATCGCTTTAGATAAAGCCCATTCCTAGGTTTACCTAAAGAGACACCGTCAAAATCTTCTAATTCATAGGCCCCTTTTGCCAGCTTTCGCTTGACAATATAAGGACCATGCCACATGGGTACAAATTTTCCAGCCCCTAGCTTATCGTTTGCTTGATCATACAATAAGACTAGGTATCCTTTTGAAAAATTGTGGGGTGTAACATTCCGATCATACTGAGCTTTAATCCTTTTGGCATGAGTTTCGACAGCTAATGCAGCATTATGTCGATTCTCATCTAATTGAGCTAAGTATAATAAACGTTTTTCTTCTTAGGAAGTGGTTGGTAATAATTGTACAACAATTTGTAATGATGGGATTTTGCATTCAATGGGTAATACTGCCTCTAAACCGTAAACCAGTTGAAAGGGAGTAAAACCTGTTGATGTTTTGACTGAGGTTCGGTATGCCCAAAGCACTGAAAATAACATGTTATGCCAATTCGACCTATGAATCCCAATGATTCGTCGGATCATGGTAACTAGAACTTTGTTGATTGCTACAACCAAACCATTTGCCTGTGGGTAATATGGAGTGGAAATATCGTGACGCAGGCCAAGCTGATCTATAAGTTCAGTCATCATGATGTTTCGAAAATGATTCCCATGGTCATTGATAATTGCTTGAGGAACACCAAACTTAGAAATTATATGATTGAAAATGAAAATCACAACAGTTTTTCCATCTTCTGAAAATGTAGGCATCACCTCGGCCCACTTGGTAAAATAATCTACCGCAAGGATGATATACGCATGCCCCCCAGCCGAGTGAGGGTTACATGTAATAAATTTGATACCCCATTTTGCGAATGGACCAACGGCAATTATAGGGTGGAGAGGAGTAGGTGGAGCATGCATCTTACGATAAAAAATTTGGCAATTGTGGCATTTCTGGACTGCAGTGATACAATCTTTGAATAAGGATGGCCAGAAATAGACAGCGTGCAAAATCTTTTGGGTTGTGGCATACCCAGACATATGACTGCCACACGCTCCAGAGTGACATTCATTAAGAACCTTTTCATCCTCGTCATGAGTAAGACAACAACGGAAAACAAAATCTAGCCCACGACGATAAGGAGTATCTGAAATAATAGTGTAAGGTTGGGATTGGAATCGTATTTTCCGGCACTGAGATCGTGAGATGTCAGGCCGAAAATATTGGGTCTGGAGATAGACAATGATATCTCCATACCATGGATCAACAGTGCTGATAAGAAATAAGGATTCATCTATAGTGGGTTCTTCTGCCACATGTTCGGTATCAGCACGAGGGAAGTCACACATCAATTCCGCAAAAACCAAAGACTTCTTTGACTTGGCCTTTTTAAATTCCAAGTCAAATTACTACAGGATGAAAATCCATTTGGAATACTTGCCCCCTAGCAATTGTTTAGTCAAAATGTATTGCATGGGGTTACAGTCAGAAATGACCGTGGTTTTGCGTAACAAAATGTAATGACGAAATTGCTGAACAACTTGTACTGCTACCAAGGCCAGTTTCTCCACATGTGAATATTTTAACTCAGTCAGAGTTAGAGTCTGACTAAGATAATAGATCACGTGTTCACTTTCGAATTCATCCCGTTGAACTAAAACCATCCCAATGGTGGAATGGGAGTGGTGAGGTACAAGAAGTAATCCTAGTTGTAGTTGGGAGGATGCAATAACGGCGCATAGGTCAATGCTTGTTTAAGTGCATCAAAATATTTGTGAGCTATCTCGTCCCAAAAGAATGGAGTGTTCTATTTCAACAACTGGGTGAAACCTTTTGTAATCTCGACGTAGCTAGGAATGAAACGACGTAAAAAGTTTGCTTTCCCTTGCAAACTCTAGAGTAGGCGAAGAGTCGAAGGAGGTGGTAACTTGACGATGGCTTCGACCTTCGAAGGATCGACATGAATGTCGCTTTAGATACAACAAATCCCAGTAAACGACCCGTTTCTATATAGAAAACACACTTGTGTGGATTTAGCCTAATCCGATAATGCCTACATATCATAGCAATTACTCGTAAATGAGTGAGTTGGTCGGCTCTACGTAAAGAATGGGTAGGTAAATCATCGAGATAAGGCTGCACAATATGCTTGATGTCATGAAACACATAATACATAGCCCTTTGAAAATTTTCTCCAACGTTCTTCAATCCAAAAGCTAAATTGCAATAAGAAAATGTCCCCCATGGACAGATGAATGCCATTTTTGGTTGTTCGGCAGGTAGAATGTTAATTTGATTGTAACCGGAAAAGTCATCCATAAAGGAAAAAATTTCACTGTCGGCACAATCATCGATAATTTGATCGATATAGGGTGTTGGATAATTGTCCTTGGGGCAAGCACGATTGATATCCCTATAGTAAATACATATTCTTATTGTGCCTTGTTTTTTAGTAACCGAAACAATATTCGATACCCAATCCATCAAAGGAATTGGATAAATGAAACCTGCTTTAAGTAATTTCTCAACTTTTGTTTTGATGGCAGTAGCTTTTCGTGGGTGTATCTGACGCAAATGTTGCCTGACGGGTTTAGCATCTGGGTAAGTTTTGATCTCATGAACAACAATTGAAGGATCAATTCCTGGCATTTCCTCATAGGACAAGGCAAACACATCACAAAATTATAGAAATAGGGCTTTATATGTTTTGACTTCAGTGTCCGTACAAGAAGCACCTATGTGAATGTTTTCAACAATCCCAAGTTTGACTAAAATGTCTATAGGAACTGTTCGAGAAATATTGGCTAAATTTTGTTGAGAATCAGAATGTTTCAATGGATTATGTGGTTCTTTGACATATTCAACAGTAAAAATAGAGGAAAAATCATTTTTAAAATGATCAATCTCAGGTAAAAATGAAGATCGATGATGAAGATATTCCCATGGTAATGCATCAACAGACAACAGTTCCCGAATTTTCTCATTGGTGTGAACTTTCAGAAAAGGTTGTTGCATCTAAGGTTGAGATTGAAAGTGATTCTCCATGGATCTCATTCACTGTAAATGACTGTACGACCTAATAAGCAACTTCAAAGGGACTCAAAGGCATGGTATCACCAAAAGAGTCCACCTCGGAATTGAATGGAACGATCCAAGGATCGTCAAGAACAACGGATTCTGACGAAATCATATGAATAATCGTGAAAGGATACGGTACGTTGGGAGGAGGAAATGAAAAAGTTCCAAGTAAACCCGAATATTTAACTAATCCTACCCCAACATCCTTATAAGGGATAGTGGTTTTACCAACATGTTGAATACTCTCAGTAGAGGATGGGTCAAACAAAACGTAAGTTAACTGATCTATTGTAATGATCTTTCCATTATGTGGAAATTTAATAATCCGAAAGACCGATGAAACAACAACAGTCATGGCGTAAGACTAGCTACGACCCAAAATAAGGTTGTAATCCAGAGGGGCATCAACCACCTCCACATCTAGATTAACAGTTTTTCCTTCAACCCCTATAGGTAAATCCTGCAAAATGCCATAAGGATGAAACCATCAGCCATCAAAGGCCTACAGAATCATTGGGGATTGATTAAGTGTAGGAGAACCAAGGGTTTTCCAACACTGTATCGACATAATACACGTTGAAGCTCCCTCACCAATCATAGTCCTAAAGCAAGGTCTGTTTTTGACTAACACTAGAATCTGGAAAGCCAATTGATGAGGTAAATGGGGTGTACTATTTTATAAATCGAAGACTATGAGGTTTGAGTCCTGAAGATCAATAGCTCCTATAGTTGACAATAGCATTTTATGCTGTACTGGACAAGATTGTAGCACCTCCAAAGCCAACATTGCTGAAGGGGAAACAGCTAAATCTTCAACAATGTTATAGTTCTGAGCATCTCTCGCATGTGTATTGAAAGCTGACTTTCAAAGTATACCCTTAGAAGGTGGTTTGATTACTAAGTTTGGATTAGGTTTCTCGATTTGTAGCGGATTGGAACTAGACAGAGCTAAGGTTGATGGATTGGAATTAGAAGATTCCGCTTCCTTACCACCAATAGGACTCTTACTTCCATAATCTTGTGATCGTTTCGCAATCCTTACATGTGACATCATCATTATGGGCTCTTCCGAGGCACTAGAGGAAGAACCTATCATCTTACTATCTTGACTTGGAAAAGGATCCTTCAAAACAACAGGTGTGTGCAAACCTTTGACGATTTTCACAACCTCGGGACGATGTGGACAATTTCTTGTAAAATGTTCCTCATTGCAGATGAGACAAGGATAACGAGGTTTACGTTTCTCGTCAGTAGATTCAGGTTTATCAGATTTCTCCTTCGAGTTTTTCTTATTCTTCTTCTTGCCTTTCTTCTTACCATTAGATTTTGATTTGGCCGTAGATGATTCTACAACATTGACATCGGCATAAATTTCAGTTGAAGACTCTCCCTTTGGGAATCTGGTAAAGTTATAATAGGAGAAGAATTCTTGGAGGATTTCTTCTTACTCTTGGTATTAATAGTACCAATCATACCGTCAGCAGCATGAGACCCTGAGGGAGGTGTAGTTATTTGATTTTATTTTGGAATGTCAGGGATTTTCTCGTGTAAAGTACCTAAATGCGTATAAACTAAGTCAAGATATTGAGCTTGAGCAATTACTTTCTCTTCGGTAACTACTCCTGCCTTGGCTACATCTTCAGTTATTTTAGGTAATAACAATTTTAAAAACCATTCTGCCAAAATTTGGTCCGGGATAAAAACTTTCACTAAACGACGTCGACGTCGCCATTCATGAATATGGTCTAAAATATATGTGGACGTCAACTGTTTTAATGAAGTTAATAATTTCGTTCCATTGTCATATCGGACTGGAAGCTGAAAATGAGTAAGGAAGGAAGTGGCTAACTGACTAAAATTGTAAAAAGAGCCTCGTGGCAACTCAATGTACCACTTGGCTGCAAGGCCAATCAAAGTGCATTGAAAAAGATGAAGACGAATTGAATCATCTATAATGGAATTCAGTGCACACCAGAGATGGTAAGTCATCACATGATTAGACAGATCTTCTCCTGACTTCCCCTCAAACTTTGGTATATCACCGGGCAAATTATTTGGCATTGGCGGCAAAAATGGAAGATAATTAATGGGATCGTTCGTAAGGCATGACAAGTCAGGTAAATCCAAAGTTGCTATAAATGGTAACTGACGGTTCGGATCCCGAAAATTTGGGGTCATAAGACCAGCCCCAAGAGGAGGATATCCAGGATAACTTGGTATCAGATATGCATTTGGGATATTATATCCTCCTGGAAAACCGGGATTAACTAGACCATATTGGGGTTGTTGAGGTTTTTGATAAGTATACCCAGGGTACGGTTGATACTGAGAAGCCGGGCTCTGCATAGCAGGACCGAATTGGTATTGTCCCTAGTACGGTTGACAAGTAAACTGGGGTTGACTTGTGACAACCGTACTTGGCCCAGGTTTTCCTACAGGCATTGAAACTAGAGTCTAGATTATAGGTCGGGACTAAGGTAAAGAGGCCTAAGGAGTTGATATAGGAGCAGTAGAAACTGGAGCTACTGATACTCCTGAAATAGGTGGGATGGATTGAACAGAGGCTGGAGTTGTTGCAGCAGACATTTTGGGGTGGAGTTCGAGGTGAACTAGGCCCAGACTGATGAACTACGCCAGGTGTAGAAGTTTGAGTAGTAGGCTGGATAGGTTACTGAGGTGAACCAGTAATCAAAGGCTATCCAGATTGATATGACAACTGCACACTGGGTTGTGAAGTCTGTTGATCCCACACCACATTCATTCCAGGGTATGGACCCATAACAGGTTGAGCATATTGAGGACTAAAACCAGGTTGAGTGTAAGGTTGATAATTATACGGTACATTTCCCGGTCCTTGAACAAATGATTGACTTGAAGGTGGTTGGAAACCTTGAGGTTGGTATTGACCTTGAGGTTGGTACTGACTTTGCGGTTAGTACTGACCTTGAGGCTGGTACTAACCTTGAGGTACATATTGATACTGAGGTTGACCTTGAGGTACATATTGGTACTGGGGTTGACCTTGAGGAAAATACTATCCTGTAGGGATGTATTATCCTTGAGGTTGCCCCCTAGGTGGTAATGGACTACCTTGAGGTTGCCCTCGAGGCAGTATTTGAGTACCTTGCAGCTGCCCCCCAGATGGTATTGAACTACCTTGACGTTGCGGAATAGGAGTAGTACCAGATATCATAAGAATCACTTCGGCACTTAACGGTTTAGTTCCGCTATTACCAGGAGATACTACAGATTCGATGGGTTGAGGAGATGCTCCTAAAAACGTACCAGATAAAGACTGATACCCAGGAGGAACAGAAGGACCACCATGTAAAAAATTTTCTGGCATCTGAGAAGACAAGGATGACTGTCTTGACATATTCAAGGGAGGATAATAACCTTTGGGTGTTGGATGGAAAGGAAATTGAGGTGGTGAAGACGCAAGACTTGGATTTTCTAACAAATTGGTCAACGAAATATACCAAGCATCACCTCTAATGGGACTGTAGAAAATGGATTCTCGCTCCCTAAGTTTGATAGCTGGTTGATTTTTAGGAATGCTTATACCTTCGTTCGGACTTAGAAGTTTATTTATGGAAATGAGTCCAGAAGGAAGATTCTGGGTAATGATAGTTTCTACCCTAGGTGAAATAGGACCACTAGAAATAGGAGAAGAAAATCCTGAAGATGGAGTAGCAACAGGTTTAGTTTTAGGTTCAGAGATTTTAGGTTCTTCGGCTAATGAACTAGTAGAAGTAATAATACCAGTAACTTTGGAAAATGAAATCGGTTCATAAATATGTTCTGTTGCTTGAACTAGATGATCAGAATGTATGCTTAACGAAGACTCTCTAGCCTTCGATGACCCAACTCTACTTTCACTAGGTGTGACAAGAGCTCGCAGCCCTTCAAGTTGACTTTGTGTAAATTCGGGAGGCTTCCCCCGAAGTCGACGGGATTGTCTAGGTAATTCAGCCACGATTAATTATTTAATTACTTCACACAAAAATAAAGAAAATCTCAAGAAAACCACCTAAAGTCTCTAAAGAACCAAAAAACTTGAAGCACACGCCTAATAAATCTAGGAGATCAAACCACACACAAACAATATCTTTCCGGATCGAAAACACTAGTTGGTGATGAAATCCAACGTCGCAGAATTCGATACAGAAATGGTGGTTGGAATAGTTACCCCGACAACCTGCTTAATCAAACAGACTGGCACAAGTTTCTCCACTATAACCGTCTCGAGTGAAGATAACCCCCCAGAGAGTCCAAGTAAGTCTAGTCGATGTCTGCTCTAGGTACAGTGGGATATTCCCTCCACAGACACCTAGGAAAGAATCCTAAAGCTTATGGTCACTAAGGTCACCAACGGAAACAAATATACCTAGGGGAACAGTCTACAATTCGATATGAACGCAAGGGCAGAGTAACAAGCTCAATCCCCTTGAGGGCTCCTTGACATAATCCAAGGTTTACCAACAAGTGACCCCAAGCTCCTCGACAATGGTCAATCCAAGGTTTACCGTTTTTAATACGTGAATATCTTCTATCGTTCTTAATGAGGAAGGATTGATTCCCACACTGGTTCGGATATAATCTCGTGCTTCTCCTTTAAGAGGAGCTTTCCCAGAGCATAGATGTAACAATTGGAATTTCTCCCTACCACAAGATTGACTACTTGTTTGTTTAAACTATCTTGGAGAGTTAATTACTCCCTACTCCAAGATACTAGCCTAAGCTATGTTGGTGAAAAGAACCCTAGAAAATAAAATGATTGTTAGATGAATTTTAATTAAGTGTTAATTTTATTGGTTGTTTTTTAAGTCAATGGGTGCGAACATGAAACTGTATGGTGTGAAGACTCAACTCCAAAACATTAAAAAAATGCACCTAAGATGATAACAATTCCTTTTCCTTTTCAATGAATTTCTAGCTAAGGAAGAGTTGAAAATGAAATACTTTGAAAATCAAATCTTTCTCTTAGCGTACAACTGAAAAGAAAACTTTTTGTCTTTTTCAAAGAACTTTAAAAACGAGACTACTAATCACGCTCACGGAAAATCCCTTTGCTTTTCAACAATCAAAAGTTACAAGAACAAACAATTCTTTTAAGAGAGCTTTTAAGCTTTCTAGTAAAACTCGAAAAACTATTGAAAACAATTTTTCAACAAGCGTTTATAATTTCTATGAAAAACTCAAAACTATAATCTAATCTCGAGATCTAAAATGAAAATGGATTGAAAAGAAACTTGAAATGTTTTTTAAGGATGTTTAACTTAGTTTTTTAGCTAACTAAGGATCAATTTGTTCAACTCAACAAACTAATCACAGACACCCAATTATGTTTTAATAAAAAATGAAATTCGAAACTTTCAATCAAGTTTAATCAAAGTTTCGCAAAAGAGAAAAATGGGATCTAGCTCTCTTCAAGGATAGATTTCATAAACTAGTCAAACTCAGCAAGAAGACCAGAGATACCAGGGTGATCTAAGGCTCTAAGGCTTCTGATCCCTGAGCTACTAGGAAGACCAAACAAAAATCAATCCAACATGCAAAACTTCTAGAAAATCACTTCAAACGAGAATGCTAATGAAAACTAAATCACAAGGAACTTTTGTCAAGACAAGTGCAGGTTTGGGCATAAACTAATAGCTATGGACAAAAACTAAACCTAACTAGGTGGATGGATCTTAGGTTTTTCAAACTTTTGACAGGGTCCGCAGGCTCCCAGTAGAACCAGGTGCAGTACCGCTCTATGTTACACTGTAACAGTGCGGACAGGTCTGCACTATACCTAACGCAGAAGGTGTGGTCCTCTTCCAAAAATCCGAAAATAAAAAATCAAACTAGGATCTAACAAGTACCCAATCCCACACACATCAAGGCAAAATCAGAAACCAAAACTCAAGTTTCTCGAGTCAAAGCAAAGACAAATAAAAAACCAAACCAAACTAGTCCCTAGCAGAGTCGCCAATTTGTTGGCCGGATAAATTGTTCTTGCGGACAAGACCGATCTCCCTAGTATCGAATGATATCTAGCAACAAGGAGCACAAACAAATCTACTTTTCCCTAAACACGTTTCAATTCATAAATGAAAACTAGGAGGTGTCACAAACCCTACCTCAGTCTAATGCTTGTTTGTGGTAGCTTGGTTTCAACAGATTCAAGCAATTCCTCTTTAGATAACATGCATACACAAACAAACACACATCAAAGAACACCTACAAAGATATTATAATAAAACATGTTCATTATGAAGATCAAGGAGCTCATAAAATAAACCATTAGAGATAGTTCATTGAGAAAACAAACTTGATTGTACTAACTTTATGAATAAAAGAAACTTACAACCTTTGCCTTGATGTTGCACAAGCTCTTTCTAGGGTCCAGCAGGAGTCTCCTCTTCTTTTAAAAGCCTCACTCACTTCCCAAATGACATGAAAGGTATGTGATCTCTCCTCTCACAAGCTCAAAAAGGAAGTCTAATTTCCAGCAATGTTTACCCTCAAGAATCTTCAGCTTTCAACCTCCCCTACAACTAGCCCAATGCCTAAATTTATAGTGCAAATGGAGAAAGTTGTAGGTCCACCATTGTATAGCTATAAAAAGGGTCTCTTTCACCTCTATTTACCTCACATTAATATGTCAATCCGGGAACGTCTGGTTATTTCAAAGAGTGTCTCAGTCTGAGGCTTAGCACTTGTCAGAGTAATGCTTGTAGTATAGCTGTTTAAAAGCTACAAAAGTAAATCAATGCATATCTACAACTTAACTACTTCAAAAGACTAAATCACAACAAGCGTTGCATCAGCCAAAGGTTCGGTAGCAATAACCCATCCTTTTCATAACTGATGCTGGGGCTCACTACAGCACATCAGCCAAGGGTTTAGTAGCAATAACCCATCCCTTTCATAGCTTATGGGAGCATATAAGAGGTGTGCGAGCCATATAGCGGATGCTGATGCTCACTACAGCCTGAGATTGTCCTAAATAAAACAACAAATTAGCAATCTGGAAATGGAACAGCAATTGAAATGGAACGACAACTAAAATGGAACAGTAATTAAATGGAACATCAAATAAGATGGAACAACAACTAAATGGAACAGCAAATAAGATGGAACAACAATTCAGAAATGGAATAGCAGTCGAAATAGGCAGTAACCAAGTTCATCAAGCTACAACTCTATTTAATCACTCCAATCAAAACATCAATCTTTCAGTCTTAAAAGATGTACACATATTATGGAACAACACTGCCGATTACAACCCTAGAAACACAACGTGCTTAATCTGCTTCTGTTATTGATCTAAATAAACGCATACGATTGCATCTCAAGATGAAAATAACAACATTCAATAATCATATGAAACCAGACTTTTTCAAGATAATTGTTATAATGCTAAAGCACAATCGCAATGAACTCTGTAATGGAGTGACAATATCTTGTAGAGATTAATCAACACTTAATGGATTGGTAACATGATATAGTGTCAACATAAGACTTTAATTTGCAGGAACATTAAAAAAGTTAAACATAACAGAACATGTAATATAACGTTCATGAAACACAACAGATTACCAGATTACGCCTATGAACAAGCTGCACAGAAACCACGCATAATGGTACAAGAGCAAGTGTCCTCCAGGGCCGGGCCCTTAGCCTCCAGGGGTACACCGCTTAAGATTGATCCAGGCTCAAAGATAAAAGAGTAACCAAGTCTGTATTAAGGCATGAAATAAAATTACAGGAATTCAAGTCTTCAATAGAACATAAAGATCATAGTCCTGATCTTCCTTAAAAGAAATTACATAAAAACAGTCCCCTCTCTAGCCAACAGTGCTATCCCTTATATAAGGAAGATGGCGGAGATATCTAGATACATAAAATAGATAAAATAGCGATCGGATTCGCAGATTCATTAATCCTGCGTTACTTCTTTCCTTTTCTGTTCCGTGCTAGTATCTCCGCTCCCTTTCCTGGGTTGATCCGTTTTGATCTGTGTTGCTTGCGGTCTCCCATCAAAGGGACAACAGTTAGCTCATCCTTGTCTTTTTCCTTGGAATGGCCACCTTCCGTTTTTCCTTCCTCCTACACATAGGAATGACAATTATCAGTGTTTCCTATTAATCTCTCGTGTTTCGTTATAAATCTTCATCATTATCTAAGTTTCTAATGCAAAAGGCTTTTAAGTTCTCGTGAAAAGATACTAAAATAACCATCAGAACATACCTTCCTTGATACTCCACATACCCCCCAGCTTACCCTTTTTCATGGTTTTTATTTTTAATTTTTAATTTTAAGCTTCATTATTAATCCCCCTGGCCGACCTGTGCTGTTCCTTCATTATTCTTTCCCTCTTGAGTATTTATCTCCTCCTTCTGGCTCTCCTTTTATCATCTTTATCCTCTTTCTCTTTACCCTGATGATGGATCCCATTTGGGATTCAAAACGTTGGTGTAAAAATTCTCTTACTGTGGATTCTCCGATCAAAAATTCGAAAACATTGTAGTTGACATGCAAAGCATTGAGGGAGTAGGCTGGAGATGGAATCTCGTGTGGGGGCCTACATCCATGATTGGAAACTAGATGATCAAAGAAATGGCTTGTCTGGACCTCAGGAATCTCATACAGAGGTTGGTATTCGGGTGCAGGATGCCAAATGATTGGACTCTGGAACCTATATCCTAACCAGGATGGCCCTGCCCTCAAAACGATTTCGCCATAGAGGGGGAATCGGTTAGCAGCAAGCTTAAAATTCTCATACTTAAATGGCTCTCTGAGCTAAATGTTCAGATTAGATACTCGATATTGAAATTTAGCTGCTTCAATGGCAGGGTCTTTAATGGAGAAAAAGAATTCAAGGCCCTGCCGAATGATTGCTTCATGCATGGGTCCTAATGCTTCAATCACTCCTAGAGCCCTCATGAGATTCTTATGTCTCCTCCATAACTATTCTAGGTCTCTAGGATCGGCTCTTACCCATATATCTAATCCGTTTTCTTGTCTCTGAAAATCATTGTAGGCTTTAAGTCATTTAATTTGATTGACTGCAAATGAAATAAATGCTTGCAATTGAATATCCACAACAAAAGGGCCAGGGTTTAGCTCGGTCTCTTGTTCTAGTACAAGGTTATGTAGGTAAAATTCACACAATAATCTTTGCACTTTTACCCCATAATGTTTACAGCAATTTATAAAATCATTTATAGTATTAATTTCTATGAGAGCACCTGCCTTAACAGCCTTTATTTTCAATTGTAAGTATCTTTCCATTAGAAATAGGGCATAGTTCTTG
The DNA here is from genome assembly GCA_000404065.3 of Pinus taeda. Taxonomy (NCBI): domain Eukaryota; kingdom Viridiplantae; phylum Streptophyta; class Pinopsida; order Pinales; family Pinaceae; genus Pinus; species Pinus taeda. The sequence goes on along the minus strand of APFE031587988.1, from coordinate 9,916 downwards.
GCAGGGGTTCTACATGCTAGGACATCATTGTATAGAGAACACAAGGTATCCATTTTTTTAATAACTACATCTAATCTATGGGTTACCTTGGCAACTTTCTCTTGTTCCTTTCGCCATCCTTCGAAAACTTGGCTTTCAGATAGGTTGACGTTCCTTAGCTGCTGCTGTAATTCTTCATATTTTTCTCAGGGGACCATTTGCTCCCTGAGCTTTTCTGCTTCTTGCTGGGCTTGCTTCAAATGTTGGTGAAGGGTTCTTGCTTTCGGGTCCTTCTTCCATGCCTCTGTGGAGGCCGGGAGCTTTACTTGAACTTTCTTATTGCGCTGCTTTGAGTTCATAACCCTTATTACTCCCGAAGGTGGTACCTCCGTCTAAACCATTTTATCATATTTTTCAATTTTAACACGAACTCCAACCCACTACTGTTCCTTTTCAAATGGAACAATAGTCTGCTCTTCTACTTGAATTGGAACAACAGTTTGTTTTTCAGCTTCATTTGGAATAGCAGTCTGGCTTCTGTCAGGGTTTTTAGCAGTGGGACGGCTTCTGGTCCTCCACCTCCTGCTCTTAAGGGATCTTATTGGTGTGGTCAAAAATTTTCTTTCTGAGGTCCTTTTCACCCTTTGCCTTGATTTTAGAATCCTAATCTACTGGTGAAGGCTGACTATTATGTTTAATAATGTCCGCTTTTCCCTTTGTAATTCCCTTATTTCCATCAACTTCTCAGAAAGAACAGCAGGCTGCTCGCTGTGGGTTGGACTGTGGATAGCTTCCTGATTTTCTCCTTGAGGTGGTTGTTCCGGGGTAAGAACCTTGCTTGGCTCCGTTATTTCTTGGGTTGATTCCTCTTCTGCCCTTATTTCCTCCGGACTTTCCTCTGGTGCTTTCTGACTAGGAACGGGCTGTTCCTGGTCAGCATTTTCCAATATATTTTCATTATGAATGGATAAATTTTCTACTTCCGCTTCTTCTGTATGCAATTCCTCGGGTGCGTCTTTCTCATAGGTTTCTTCTATGGCCTGGAGGTTGGATGGACTCAGGGGTTGGCCATATTCGCCCATATTGGCCAAAATGTTGGCCAATTCATCTTCCCCTGACGGGTCTTGTAATGGGCTTCCTTCTTGATGTTCCATTCCTTCCTCCTGCTTGGACTGCTCAACTTCTTTCTTCTTGTCTCCTTCCTCTTCAGTCTGCTCATCCTGTTCTTCTTCTCTCAACGTCTTCTTCTTCCGTTTCTGTTTCTACATACTGCTCTGTTTCTTCCTATGTCTTTGCAATATGTTCTACTTCCTCGTTGCTTTCTTCCTCTATTTCTGTCTCTGCAGACTACTCATCTTCGATTTCTATTGCTTGGCTCGTGCCTTCCTGGGGCTTCCCCAGCCCTCCTTGTAACCCCACGAGCCTTGCCGACTTTCTACGTTTTTCTGGTTGTTCAGGTATACTAGCGTCATGTTTCTGCTTTTCGGGTCGTTTTTCAAGTTGTTTTTCAGCTTGCACTTCTGTGCAAGTGTCCTGCTTTCATTTCTCTGAACATTGGGGTGAGCTATCAACTCGTTTTTGTTTTTTCGGGTGTCTAGATGTGGTCATCCCTTTATTGATAATAGCAATTAGTTCTTCCTAGCTGCTCTGCTGCTGGGTTAGACTATAATTCACTATCAAGCGAATTAATCTGTGTTGGCTAACAACTGATTCTACGTGTTGTGCCCTTTTCATACTTCGTGCGACATCATGCAATAGTGAATTCAATAATGCAGGCAAATTCACAGAACATTTTTGTTTTAAGACATCTAGGAGTTTAAGATGTCGTGGTCTTACCACGTCCTTTCTACCTTCACAAGTGATGTAGCTCTGGATGATTTTTGCCAATTCTGCCCGTGGCTCTCCTAGCATTGTTGGTAGCACCCCCTTTCCTCGGATTGTCAAATTCTGGCCCTCATCCTGAAAGATTTCCAAAATCTTCTGCAGACTTTCCTTCTTTATTTACCATACTGGTCCCGTGGCGGGTAGTCCCGTGACTCTTGCTATTATGTCGTCAGTGATTGCTATTCGCCTTCCTCTTACTGTGGAGTATTCTTCCTGTAGGTTCTGTAAAAATTCTTTCACTACTGTTTCATTAGACTCCTTCAGGCGGTTGAGATAGGTCAACCATCCTGCTCTCTTCAGGATTCTTCGGGCTGCAGCCAAAACAGTTAATGTTTGCGGTTCTCGGGGGACTGGCCTTCCTCCCATAGTTTCACTGCAAATTATCAAAGGAACAGCAGCTGTTTGTTGAAATGCAGAGAAGCTGGTGGTGTATTCCTCGTTCAAATTCAAATGCAACGGCGTATGCAATGAAAATAGCTTCGAACAACAACTCATGCAGAAGAAAACAAAACTAGCAAATGATCATACCGTTGAGCCGTGTTGTGCTCGAGTACAAAATTTTCTCAAATAACGGACTGACACGTGCTCTGGGAAATGATGAGGTTACCTCCCCTCCCAGCCATCAAATAAAGGAGCAGCGTTTGTTCTGCCGCAAGGTCTTTATGGCACAGCTTATGGAAATATTCCATGTTCGCAAAAACAACCTATTACTGAAATCGAGGTAGAAAGTTAGATCGATTTTTATATGTAAGGCACTGCGGTGATTTGATGGAAGTTTAGGGATAAGACATTTGCCATAAATAGCGAGTCTCCCGCAGTCACTGTCACTAGCTCCGTAATGATTGGCGATAATAGATAGTCATGCGCTATATGGTTGGGTAATTATATAATTAATTATCACGTCATTAGAAACAAGGGGGTATAATCTCCTTACCTATTGGTGTAAAAGTATGACTTCAATACCATTAACAGTGCTTTGCTGCCGACAGGTGTCCATAACCTTAGCAGAGTTGTTTATTTCACCCGGGGAACCATAGTCCTTTGTGTATGCCAGGAAGCATTATATAATGTCAAACTGTAGGCCACTATGCAGGCTTGGTGACCAGTTAGTCATAATGCCATTCATGAGGAAGGAGCGAATAGTGGGCAAGCCGGCTCGTGGTGAGACCTCCTGTTCCAAGGGTTATTTATTTTGATATACCTTTTGGATCATTTCCCAGGTGTGGTGGCCCTAGTGGGAATGCCACTTCGCTTCCATCTTGATGATCATGGTAGGCCAACTTGTAATGAGACTTCCTATCCTGAAATTTGACAATTTTTTAGAAACCCTGTTTTGCTTCATTCTTTTTTCTTGTTTTTAATAGAGAGGCTTTCCTGTTTATACACAAAGGGTGGTTCAACACTCCTTAAGAGTAGGAATGGTGGAAGAAGTCTTGATATCCCAAAAGAAAGGTATAGACCCTTTCATCTTATTGCCGAATGATAATCAAAGTAGGTAAAAAAACCATCATGATAGAGATAACCAATCAGAACAGAGTTAGTAGAACAATGGCAACAAAAGATGATAAATAAGCATATCTTTCCCTGCGTCCTTTGGCCAATTCAGGATAGTTTCTTATAAAGATAGCGATTTATGATTTACTGATTTCCCTATGTTGTGCTTTTGTTTCCATCAAATAAGTGGATAGTTGTATTCCAAAATACTCGAAAGAACATTAGCAATAAGCATCCTTAAGAAGGAACAAGCTATTTCAAATCATATGAGTAGTGCTTCTTTCAAGGAAGGGCACCACAACAGTTCACAGATGCTGTTCGTTTGGAGAAAGGAACAGTGGAAATCAACGATGATGTTCCTTTTTGAAAAGGAACAACAAAATCAAATAAGTGCCATTTTTTTTTGGAAAGAGACCAGCAGAAATCAAAAAGTGTTGTTCCTTTTGGAAACAACAAAAAGACACAAGTGTTGTTCCTTTTGGAAAGGAGCAGCAAAAACCACAAGTGTTGTTCCTTTTGGAAAAGGAACAGCAAAAAGCAAAACATGTTGCAAAAATATGTACAAAAATAATTCAAGCAGTTATATACAAATTGTAAAGAAAAGTAAACTTCTTAGTGAGTTACAGGTGGAGGAGACTTGTCTTCCTCCCGTAAGATCTCCATATCTGAATCTTGGTGTAGTTGTTGGCAGAAGGATTCCCGAGTAAGTGGTTTGTGATGAAGACAGACTCGATGGCCGTTTGCCTTAAAGTTATACCCAGAACCATCAATAGTAATCAGTGTAAGGGTGCCATTGTCATGTACTTTCTGAATTTCATATGGTCCCAGCCAACGAGTCTGGAGTTTCCCGGGAAAGTCCTGAAATCTAGAGTCATATAAAAGAGCCCAGTCGCCTTCATGGAAGACTCTGTTTTTAATGAGAGCATCATGCCATTTAGCTCTTTGCTGTTGTATCAGGGAAGTGTGTTGAAGTGCAGAGAGCCTAATTTCATCCAGCTCATTAATCTGTTGTAATCGATTAGTTTGTGCCTCGGTTAAGTCTAAACCAACTTCTTGTGTTGTACGTAATGTCTGGATTTCAAATTCTATAGGAAAGATAGGTTGTTTTCCGAACATTAGCTGGTAAGGTGAGTGACCAGTGGTGCTTCTCCATGTTGTTCTATAAGCCCACAGTGCTTCAGGTAGTCTAGCAGCCTAATCACGTCTATGTGATGCAATTGCTTTTGTTAGAATTGTTTCTATTATCTTGTTGCTACTTTCTACTTTCCCATTTGCCTGTGGGTGATATGGGGTGGTAATCTTATGCTGGACGTGATAATTATTGAGTGTTGCCGCTATTCTGTTCCCAACAAACTGTGGCCCTCCATCTGTAATTATCTATCTAGGGAGGCCATAGAGCACAAATAGATGGATTAGGAACTGTATAACAGATTCTTCTGTAGATCTGGGCAAGGCCTCTGCTTCAACCCACTTGGTGACGTATTCTGTTGCCACCAAAATGTATGTTTTTTGGTTTGATGGTGGGTTGATTGGTCCCACAAAATCAAGAGCCCAACGCTTAAATGGTTCGATGACTAATTTTGGTTTCAAAGGCTTCTCATCTGAGTGACTAGGGCGTCCCGCTCTCTAGAAACTGTCACATGCTTGGACAAATTTCTTTGCATCTTTAAAAATTGTGGGCCAATAATACCCTGTGTGTAATACTTTATGTGCAGTCCTGCAGTCAACGAAATGTCCACCACATGGTTGGTCATGGCATGCTTTCAATATATCAAAAATTTCCTCTTGTCTAACGCATCTCCTAATTTGCATGTCTGCCCCTGTGTGAAATAAATAGCACCCAATCCAGGAAAATCTGGTACTTCGTTGGACAATATGTTTTCGCTCATTAGGGGTTAGATGCTTTGGTAACTTACCTACTGCTAGGTAATTGGCGACATCAGCATACCAGGGTGTTTGAACAGCAACAACAAAGAGATGCTCATCTGGAAACTGATCTTCAACTGCTACTGCATCGACTGGTTTTGGCATTCTTGAGAGGAAATCAGCTACTGGGTTTTCTTTCCCGGGTCGATCCTTGATTATAATATCAAACTCCTGCAATAAAATCAGCCATCTAGTTATTCTGCCATTTGTGACAGGATTATTTGCTAAATATTTTATAGCAGAATGATCTGTGTACAAGATAACAGGATATCCAGTGATGTAATGTCTGAATTTATTGATAGCATGTATAACAACTAGAAATTCCTTTTCAGTGACAGTATAATTTAATTCAGCAGGGGATAGATTTTTGCTAATGTAATAAATCGCATATGATTTTTTATCCCCCTCCTGTCGAAGGACCGCTCCAATGGTTGTATCTGAGGCATCAGAGGATATCTGGAATGGCAATCCCAATTTGGTCCCCAAAGGACTGGGGCTATAGATACGAGCTTTTTCAGATCGTTGAAAGTACGTTCACATTTTTCTATCCAAAGGAAATCAATATTACAGGAAATCAATATTACCAGTTAGTGCATACAATGGTGCAGCAATACGTGAATACTGTTCTATAAATCTTTTGTAATAACCAGAGAATCCAAGAAAGCTACATACCTCCGTTTGAGTAGTAGGAGTAGGAATAAGCAAAAGTATTTGGATTTTGGTTGTGTCTACCTGAATGCCAGCTGCTGAAATATAGTGCCCTAAAATAAGTCCTTTCATCATCATCATGTAGCATTTTTCATGGCTTAAACAAAGCCTGGTAGCTACGCAACGTTGTAGGACTTTTTCTATTGTCTCCAATGCTGGATCAAACTCTTTCTGTGCTGCCTTATTTAGCTCCCTATAGTCCATGCAGATTATCCATTTCCCATTCTTTTTCGGTACCACCACAAGCGAGGAGACCCATTTACTATCAGAGGTAGGGTAGATGAAATTAACATCTAAAATTTTTTGAAGCTCAGCTTTTACTACTTCTTTTAGATGAGGATTTAGTCTTCTCTGAGGCTGTCTAACAGGTCTTGCGTCATTTTCTATGTAGATGTGGTGTGTACACAATTGATGATCAATTCCTTTCATATCAAGGTAATCCCATGCAAATGCTTCTTTATATTTTCTTAAGATATGGATGAGTTTTGTTTCTTGTTTGGGTATAAGGTCGGCGTTGATGTTTAAGGTCTTTCCAGGTTCAATTTCCACAATTTTACTATGTGCAACTGAAGTGACAGGGATTGCGTAATCATGTGCATCTTTCAGAGGTTCCTCTTCTATATCAAATGCTGCTTTTATCATATGACACTGGGTACGAGATGTGAGTTCAGTTTGACTAATAAAATTGCTAATGGCATCATCTTCTATTTGGTCTTTGAACTCTAGTGTTTCTTGTATAGTTAATGGAGATCTAATGTTGTCAGTAAGGTATGATACAGGGTGCCTATTAGTTTTAACTATTGTGATTCTTGGCTGCGCTGGGGGATATAGTACTAAGTTCTTGATATCCACCCCCTTGGTTATGATCATGTTCCCTTGCCGACAGTCGATATACGTATCAGCGGTAGCGAGCCAAGGTCTTCCTAAGATCAATAGATGTCCATCAAGTCGGGTTTTAGGGTTTATTATCAAAAAATCAGTTGGTTATTCCCAGGAGTCAACCGAAACCATGACATCATGCAGTATGCCTTCCAGTCTAAACACAGACCGATCAGCCAATTCTAGCAGAGTTGAAGTGGGTTCTACAGATGTAATACCTAACTTTTGGCAAGTAGCAGTTGTCAATATATTGATTGCAGCTCCAAGATCAACTAAGGCATTGGTTAAGGTTTGACCATAAATTTGAACAGTTACTATTGGGTTTCCTAGGTCTTCATACTTAATAGGTGTTTCCTTTCCTGATAATAAGTCAGATAAGGTACCGACTATATGAACTCTTAGATTATTTATTATATTCCTTCTCGGTCTTTTTATGCACAATTCTTTAATAGTTTTTGCGTATATCAGGATGTCTTGAATGGCCTGAAGGAATGGAATTTTTATGTACAAGTTTTGTAATTCTCCCAGAATGTCGAAATTAGGTTGTTGTGTGGGTCGAGGTATAACTAAACGTTCTGGGAATGGGGGAGAGGATGTAGTTGCGATTCTGAGTTTGTTGTCTATTTACATCCTCTTCTTATGATAGATGTTCTCTAGGTAACTGATCTTCAATCTGAACTATTTTATTTTCCTCTGTTTGGATAATACGCCCAAATCTTAGCTGAAGATCATTGCACTCCATCATATCGGGTCCTTCTTTTGGTGTTTCTAAAATTTGGAGTGCTTGGATCAGTCTGTTATTTGGATTGGGATTGGGCTGGGCTGGGAGTTGGGGTCTCAGATTAGATTGGGGGTTTTGCTGTAACGCTGGCAGTGTAGGTTGAGGGAAAGGAATATTTCATACTGGCTGTTGTGTTGGTCTCTGCCAGTTAGTCTGCCAGACTGAACCTTGTGAAGTGGGGGGAGTCAATTGTGGTGGGTATGGGTTGCTTTGCCAGTATGGTGGGGGATAAGGAGGATTCAACCAACCAGATTGGCTTGTCTGGTTTAGCCATGGGTTTGCAGAAGGATACGAATGCGATGACCAGTTTGGAAATGGGGGCTGAAACTGACTTTGCCATGTATTATACTGTTGAGTATTGTACTGCGGATACTAAAAAGAAGAAGATAGGTCTGAAAGCATACCAGTTTGTCACAGCTGCCACTGGCGACGCTGGTTGAGTAGATATACTGCCTCTGGTTCTTCTTCTGCTTCCTTATATACCGCTTTCAGTCCAGGTAATGAGGGACAACTTTCTGTAGAGTGATCCATTATACAGATAGTGCATCTCTGGATTGTATCTAGTGGACACTCCTTATGGCTATGCTTCTTCCTGCACCTGGGGCAGAAGATTGCCAAATTCTGTTCTACCTCCATTTGTTTCTGCTTAGCCTGCAAAATGTCCAATTGCGTAGTCAATGTTCCTAGTATATCAGTTTTAAAATTTTCAAATAAATTTCCAATTTCCACAAGCGTTACTCCTTCTGATGAAATTTTGTTTTCTCTTGCAAACCGATCATGTTCTGCTGGTTTGATTCGTGTACAGCCTCTCGAACTCCTGATACATAGATCAATTATGTCAGCAAAACTTTCCTGATAAATATCCCCTTTCCCCATAATGTTTAATGTTTCAATCCATTGTTCTTTCATGCCCCTTATTAATGTTGTTTCCAACACGTTATGAGGCAAAGACAACATGCATAGGGAGATATTTGCAGATTATACTGGAAACGTTCCACATATTCTTCTAATGTTTCATTTGGTCTAGCTATCATCTGAAATATTTCATCTTTTAGTTCTCTAGACCTGCAGTAGTCTTGATATTTTTTAAAAAAGGTTTCTTTCATTTGTTCCCAGTTATTTATAACCCCACCACCTAATCCCATAAACCATCTTAGAGGAGCCCTTTTCAGAGTAGAGGGGAACAATTTTAGTTTCTTGGGGTCAGTGGTGTAATCATATCCCCTGCATAGTACATCAAATTCAAATAAAAATGCATCTGAGTCCTCTGATGTAAGTCCATGAAATGTAGGGATGTGTTGAAGGGGGATTGCTTTCATAGGGGCATTTTCCGCGGAATCCACTATGGGGTATTGTAATGTAGAGGTTTGGGTGTTTGGCGGATTTTGAGCCATCGGGTCAAATATATGCCAATAACCTTCTGGAATATCTAAGAGGGTATTTCTTGGTTGAGGAGGAATGTCTTTAACAGGAACAGTTTTAATAGCACTTCCTCTATCTGGGATTTCTATCTGAGGGGATTGGGTTTCTTCAATAATAATTTGTATTGCACTCCCTTTGTCTGGGCTATTCAATGGCTGAGTTATCCTAGGAGGAGGTCTTGGCTCCCTAGTTTCCCCTGTTTCCCCTTCTCCTTCACAAATATTACTGAGATTCCCTTCTTGCAGTCGTTCTGGAATAGAATTTTCAATTTCTTGAAAGTCTTGTTCGTCAGTTTGACTATGCACCTCAGCAAAGGCTAAAGATGGTGAACCTGTGGCATGAAGGGAACTAGTAGGCTGTTTGGAAGTAACTTTCCTGGGTCCTACTGAAGGCTAAGATTTGACTTTCTTATAGATTTCATCGATGAATGTTGATCGACCAAGGGTCACCGGCCCCTTAGCTTTTTCTGACTTTGGTAAAGGTTTGGGATTTTTCTCCGGCTTTTTCTGCTTAGTCATGCACTCAATTTAACTAATAAATCATAATCACATAGCAAAAAATCTGCAAGAAAGCGAGCAAAGGAGTAGGGCTTTTACATGCTCCGCATGTAGGTTCTTACCTTCCGTTTTCAAAACCTAATTCTTCCCTAGCAGGTTGGTACACTACCCTGAAAAAGAAAAATGGCTACACTCTTTCCCCAGCAACGGCGCCAAAATGTAGAGATATAAAAAGGGTCTCTTTCACCTCTAGTTACCTCACATTAATATGTCAATCCGAGAATGTCTGGTTATTTCAAAGAGTGTCTCAGTCTGAGGATTAGAACTTGTTAGAGTAATGCTTGTA
>APFE031587984.1:15961-97223 GCA_000404065.3 Pinus taeda | reverse complement strand
TTTGCAACAATTGTTATCAAAGCAGGTCCTTTGATAGAAGCTTGATCGCTTTAAGGAGATCCATGAAACAATGGGAAAGAAGCTTAAGAAGAAAGCCCATAAGAAGAAGAACACATCTCAGAAGAACTATGACAGTGGGAGAATCGATTGGGGATTAGGCATAAGAAGCTCTTCAGATTTAGAATCAGATTCAGAATGATTATCAGGTATGAATGTGGTACCCTCTGATGTTCCAGCTATTTTTCCTTGTGAAAGAGATGAAAGTGATAGTGAAACAACTGAACTTGCTCTTATGGGTGAAGAAGAAAGATATCAAATAGAGGCAGAATTTAAAAGCCTTTCAGACATAATCAAAGATCAACAAAATCTTTTGAACAAAAGGGAATGTGAAGCAACTGAACTTGCTCTTATGGGTGAATAAGAGAGATATCAAATAGAGGCAGAATTTAAAAGGCTTTCATACACAATCAAAGATCAACAAGATCTATTGAACAAAAAGGAATGTGACTTCAAAGAAGAAACTACCAAACTGAAAGCCAAGCTGAAGTTATTCATGGACAAATATATAAAGTTGCTAAATGACAAACCAGAGGAAGAAAGCAAGATAAGGAAGTCCTACAAGGACAAACTTCAAAAGATGCATGATGAAGTAACATCTCTAAGAAAAGAAGTCAATGAAAACAACACAACAATCAAGAATCTCAGAGATAAATCCAGTGATTATGAAAGTCTTGAAGCTACAACCCTCTCACTAAAAGAAGAAATTGAAGAAGCCAAAAGGAAGAATAAAGATCTACTCCAAACTATTGAAAAACAGGAATCATAGCTGGAATGTGCCTACAGAGCTCGTCAAATGCAGCAGAATGTGAGTGAAGAACAAGAAAAGGAGATACTCAATCTAAGGCAACAAGTGGAAGAAGGAAGAAAATCAGAAGAAATTTTGAAGAAGCAATCTCTTGAAAAGGAAGAGCAACATCAAATTGAGGTAAATATCTTGAAAGGTAAAATAGAAGAAAAGGATAAGCTTTTACGATTTCAAGACAGCTCTAAAGTCTTGGATGATATTCTTAGTAGTCAAAGATCTCCTGCTATAAAGACTGGTCTTGGTTTCCATGAATCGGTTGAAGTTGAATCTAGTGCACAAGGTGAAGCAAGGAACTCTAAAGAGAAATATAAAATGATCAACAAGGAGATAAGAAGTCAAATCCATCAGTAATCAAGGAAGGAAATTCCTCAAATAAAATCTTTTACTCCTCCTATGAATAATGTTGAATGTTATGTATGTCATAATCTTGGACATGTTGCAGCTAAATGTAGAAGAAGAAGGGTTCAAGATCATTATGCAGAAAAGTCATCCCAATCAAGGTACTTTTATGGATATTGCTTTGCTTGCAATATGTATGGTCATAAGGCTGCTGACTGCTACAGAAAGAATATGAAACATGTAAGATGCTATGCATGTAACAAGCTTGGATATATAGCAAAGGAATGCAGGAAGAAGATTCGAGCACCACACCAAAAGGAGAAATCATCAACATGCTTGAAGGTATGGAAGAAGAAGGAAGTTGAGTCAGAAAGATGTGACACAGCACAGGATACTCAGCACAGCACAAACATAACAAACCCAAGGGGAGCTGAAAGTGTACAACTTCAGTGTCCTGAATCTCATACGCAAGTCTCATAAAGAGAATTCGCGTATATACGCGAGTTAGACACTGCAAAGTCGCGTATATGTCAGTTTGAGGAAAGGCAGTGGGGACAGGCTCAAAAAAAAAAGTGTATGATGTGTTTCAGCCCATTATTTGCTCTATTGTTTAATAGTTACAGTCTGCAGAGGATCTGTGGAAATGTCTTGATTCTTGTAATATGTTTAGAAGTATTTTGATCCTAACTTGGTGGTGATGATGGCTTGATGATTGTTGCTGATATACACATGATCAGATCTAACAGCAAAGAGATGGCACTTGTTGAGGGGGAGCACATGCTTTTAACAAAGCATTTTTGGCATTATGGTTAATAGTCCCTGATGATGATACTTATATGGCTAAATGATATATCTTAATAGGAGTTGTCCATCTCATATGATTCTTGGGGTTACATTGTTGATGTTTAGATCATATTTGTGATTGATGGTGCATGCTTACATGATGATCTTCAAAGCTTGATGATGGGTCTCTCATACTGATGTTATCATATGCATGAAGATTATGCAGGATTCCCATAGTACTTGGTGACCTTATGGATGAGGACTGTTGATGACAGTACTGGATACACAAAGCTGGTAGTTGGGGACATGATGATGATGAGTTCTTATCTATATGTTGTAATCCCATATGTTGATTGATGCAGATTTTCCCAAGAGATGATACATGGATGATCTTGTTCACTATACACTCATGATATAATGTGAATGATTTTATGATGATACAGACATACCTTGGTACAAGACATTTGCAGACTGCTGATCTGAAAATAGTTATACGCATATATAATAAAGAGTATCCGCGTACATACGCTGGTTTGTGCAGAAAAAGTCGCGTATATGGAGGATTGATGGAAATCAGAAGGAGCAGGCTCTGGTTGAAGATATTCTGATGTGGGTCTGACAGAGACCATCCGGCAAAGCTTCAAGGGAAACAGAGTAACTTCTAATGATGCATTGTTGGCATTATCTTAGAAGCTTTTGGTTTTAGTTCATAGCTGTTGGTAGAACAAAGGCAGAGAAAGAATAGAAGGAAATCATGGTTGCTGATCTGAATGATTAACAGATGCTACTGTTATCAGTTGTTAGTGACCTTCATAAGTCTTGGTCTAGATACTTCGTCTCTATGTCATGTATTTTTTTGTAGTATCTCTTTTGTGGTGTCAAGGTCATGTAACGGCCTACGTTGGTTTCCCCACAATGCCTGTGATGGATAATGTAATTGTTTTATCTCTTTTATGGTGTCAAGGTCATGTAACGGCCTATTTTGGTTTCCCCACTATGCCTGGGATGATTGATGTGATTGGTTTTCATATGTAAATTTCTGATGTATCCACACTTGGTTGGATGATCCCCACTTGGTTGGATGATAGATGTATGTATTGAGTCTTTTGGTGATAGGAAGGTCTTGTATGATGTATAGAGTCATGTTCTTCTTATAGAACACCTTTTGCAGACCTTGCTTACAGTCAGGGGGAGCATGAACAACACTCTTCAGCAAAGCATGTACTCAAGGGAAGTATGGACAGATTGGTACTCATTGGCATATACAAAGGGGGAGCTCATTCAGAGATTTCAGCAGGTACTCAAGGGAAGTATGAACAACGGAATGTTTATCAAGAAAAGAGAACATCTTGGTCTTCCCTTTGCCCTTGATGTCAAAGGGGGAGAGTGATTTGGTGTTCTTGCCATCAAGTTCAAAGGGGGAGATTGTTGGCATTATGATGCATGTGTTGTACTTGATGGCAACCCTCTCATAGAAGATCATCTCACTTACATATAACTAGATGAATCTACATAAGAGATATCAAATGTGACTAAATGCATGGGTTGCACGACAACTAAAAGGAATCAAATGATAGACCTAAGTGTGACGAGTTAGCTTTGCCATCAAGTCCAAAGGGGGAGATTGTTGGCATTATGATATAAGTGTTATCCTTGATGGAAAGATGACAGATTATAGTGCAGCAGATTAGTAGCAAAGAATTAATGATCAGATTACAAAGAATGAAGAAACCTGAGTATACACGCAGTTTCACTATATACCAAGTCGCGTATAGAGGCAGGATATACGCAGGTTCACTATGTACCAAGTCGCATATATACGCAGGTTCGCTCTATACCAAGTAGGGTATACACGCAGGTTATACTCGCAAGTTTGCTGGGTATACAACACATGCGTATATAGACGGGTTTGTTGATCAGAAGTCGTGTATGTGTATGCACGCACTTCCATTCACGGAAAAGCGCGTACATGTGGGAAAACTCACTTTGGTTCATGGCGGTTAGTCCTTGGAATTTGAACCTATTGTTTTTGGACCATGGCATCTCGACAAACATGATTATCCCTAGTATTGAGTTGATGGAATTGGTTTGTTATGGTTTTCGACCATGGTATTGAGCAAGGCCTAAGACTATAAAAGGAGAAGAAGATCATTAGGCAAATGTATGGAAAAAGTCTTGAATATCTGATGAAGGATGAGATCCAGTATGCAGGTTATGGGTTGCTTGATCTAAGCTAAGGAGGGATCTCACAAGATTGATGGAGAACAAGATCTAAGGAGAGATCGGGATCAAATGGTTTGGAATGAACTATCTATATGTGATTGATTATGTTTATTCTAGATCTACATACTGACGCATGTAATGATCTGAACTGGGTATAACTTAAGTTTGAAATCGTTGCAAGTCATGATTGAATATTTATAGATCTGTATGCGGGTTGGCTTTGGCAAAAGCGCGTATGTACATGGGTTCGGTTTGTCCATGTAGCATATGCACTTTAATGCATGATTTTGATGATACAGCTGGTTCTGAATAGTGTTGCAGAGTTCAGGGTTCTGCTCTGTGTTCTGGTGACTGTTTTTATTGACAGGGTTTCAGTATTGGGTATTGATGTTGCTAAGTGTTTGTGAGCTTCAGTGATATTGATGGGTCCAGTATGAAAATTTGATGAAACGTGGCCTTCAGATTGTAGTGGTGTGCTTCAGTGTATCCAGTCTAAAAATTGATGAAACATGGTACCTGGAGGAGAGAATATTGTAGGTTAGCACCTACGTACTAGTATCTAAGCTAGTACAAGAGCTAAAGAAAATCTTTGGAGCATTGTAGTAGGTAGTAGCCTGCATACTAGTAAATGGATCGGCTAGTACAAGAGAAAAGGGGGTTGTAGCTCCCGTACTGGTATAAGGCTGCACCAGTACAAAATATTGTAAAAGGATTTTCTTATTAAGAAGAAGATTGAGATGACTTGCAGCAGGTGGTTTTCTCCCGCATTGGGTTTCCACCTTATATCATGGTGTTCATGTGTGTGCTCTTTATGTGTGATGATCTATTCTGCTTACTGTTAATAAGGTTAATAATGTTCTGATGCATTTACTGAAGATAAGCTAACTGAATCATAAGATTACTGCATGTATGCTGGGTGCTTTTAACACAGTCGCGTATATATGCAGATATCCTTAACTGAAGTAGCGTATATGAATCTGAGTATGAAAAGAAAAAATTTTACTGATTTGATAATACTGATTCACCCCCCCCCCTCTCAGTATTATTTCCAACAATTACCACCTTCCTAGGGAAAAAAATAAGCCCATATAGTAATTCACTTATTTTCCTTTTGTTATGGTTAAGGGAAAGTGAAATGGCTATTTTTTTTAATGACAATTTGAAATGTACTTCAATACCACAAGCATGTCCTCTGCTACCGCTAGGCATCTATAGCCTTAACAATGTTTTATTTTAACCCATTGATTCATCGCTATCCAATTTCACTTTTAAAAAATTATTCATGACGTCCTATTGTTTCATTAATTATTGACAAAAGGCGGTTGTTTTTTTTGTGGTAACCAGTTGATAACAATGCCATTCACTACAAATAATGAGACACAAACAAGTTGGCTCGTGATGAGACCTCTTTTCCTCTAATGTAATGATTAGAAGGCATTACCCTAGCTTGGTGACCAGACTAGTAATATCACCACATTAGTTCCTATGATCATGGTAGGTAGGCTCATGACGAGACCTCCTATCCTTTGTCAATTTTCTTCCTTTATTTTCTTGTTGTGACAAAAGATCCGTGAATGGGGTGGCTTATTAACTACTTAAGAGTTAGGGATAGTGTAAAAAGTATCGAAATGATTACCTTTTTAGTTTTCCATTTTTCTCCCCACATTTTATTTTTAAGAAGATCAAAGAATTACAAGAAACTTTTGAACATAAAGAAAAACTCTTCCAGTGGTATTTTGAAGAAATGTAGGATAAATAACTTTATAAATTGACAATATCAGGATTGTTTGAGAGGTTTGGGATTTTTTGAAATCCACTTGAAAATTTTCTTATAATATGTTATCGAATGGAAGTGATTAAAGAAAATTAATAATTTTACCATGATTGCAAGGAGGGATTCAAAATCAAAGAAAGAATTCTACAAAAAAAACTTAATATCGGGAAAATAGTTAAAGCTAAATGGATTAGAAATCATGGCCAAGGAAACAACAACTATGACAAATGAATAGTAGCCATGAGTGAGGAGCAACACCTGCGACCAAGGGAACAATAACTGAGACTGAGTGAACGATAGTTGCGACCAAGGAAACATCAACTATGACCAAGGGAAAAATAACTATGACTAAGAGAACAACAATTGTGACAAGGGAAAAACAACTATGACCTAATGGAGCAAGATTTCCCATATTTTATTATTTTATTATGAAATTTATTTATTTATTATTATTAATTTTTATTTTTTTAAACGATTTCCTCGATAAATATACACATTATATACAAAACGAACTTTTTTTTAAAAGATGCTTTAGTGGGTTGGATTTGTGGGGTTACCACTCCAATCAAATAAAACATGTAAATTCAAATAATTGTTTACCTCATGAAGAAAAGACTGCCATGTAAGAGACTGGTGATATAGGAATTATCGGTGTCCAATGGCAAGGAGAGATATGACAGACGCATCATTGGTCGTAAGGCTCACTATAACAATCTCGTGAACTTTGATAACCTCATACGGTCCCAACCATCTAGTTTGAAGCTTCCCTATGAAATCCTAAAATCTGGAATCGTAGAACAGTGCCCAATCTCTTTTTTGGAAAACTTTCTTCTTGATGAGGTGATCATGCCATTTGGCCCTTTGCTATTGAAAAATAGTTGTGCATTGTAAGGATGCAAACTGTATTTCATAGAATTCATTAAGTTTTTTTAGGTGATGTCTAAGTGCAATTTCCAAATCCAATCTGAATTCCATTGTGAATTTGAGTGTCTTAATTTCAAATTCTATTAGGGAAATGGGTTCTTTCCCAAAAATGAGTCGGTATGGTGAATAACTAGTAGTGTTGCGCCAAGTTGTCCGGTAGGCCCATAGGGCCTTAGGAAGCTTGGAATCTGAGTTTTGGTGGTTGATGGATACATTTATGGTTAGAATCGCCTCTAGAACTTTATTGGTACTTTCCACCTTTCTATTTGCTTGAGGGTGGTAAGGAGAAGTAACCTTGTGTTTTACGTGATACTTTTGCATTGTAGCAAAAATATTGTAGACAATGAATTGTGAACCTCCATATCTGATGATCTCTTGGGGAAATCCATATCGCATGAATAGTTATAATAATAAGATAATAACTTCCTTTTCAATGGCATTTGAGAGATCTGTCACTTCCACCCATTTTGTCACATAATTTTTGTAGACCTAAATATATGTCATCTTCTTCGAAGGAGGATTAAATGAGCCCACAAAATCTAATGTCTGTCATTCAAAGGGTTCAAGTAAAACTTGAGTCTTTACGGGTGTTCCATCAGCTTGAATGGGATGACCCATCCTCTAACAACTATGACAACCCTAGACATTTTTTTTTTGCTTACTTAAATATCATGTGCGAATAGTAGCACATATGCAATACTTATTCCATATCCTTTGATCAACAAAATTTGCACCACATGGTTCATCGTGGCAAGCCTTAAGGATATCATCAATCTTGATGCATCTGTGGATTTGGAGATTTGATCCTCTGTGGAACAGATATCTGTCAATTTAGGAAAATTTAGCACGACGTTGAACAATAAGCTTCCTTTCCCGAGATGGTAAGTGTGCTGCTACATATATCATGGTGTTTTGACCATTACAACAAACAAGTGTTCATATGGAAACTGATCTTCCACAGGTGAAGAGCCAACTATTACAAGGATTATTGATAACAATTCTACGACAAAGTTCTCCTTCCTTAACCGATCTTTTATGTTAATGTCAAATTCCCATAATAACAAAAGCCAACATGTTATTAAACCATTAGTAACAGGTTTATTGGCTAGATATCTAATGGAGGAATGATTAGTGTATAAAATAATGGGAAATCCTATTGTATAGTGACAAAATTTATTGATAGAGTAAACAACAACTAAAAGTTCTTTTCTTTTTTTTTCACTATGTAGTTTAGCTCTACTGGTGTATTATTATTGCTAATATAATAGATAGCTTGCGGCTTTTTATCTTCTTCTTTCCCAAATATGACTCCTATTGCCGTCTCATATGCATTCGCTGAAATATGGAATGGAAAGCTCCAATTTGGCCCTTGTAACACATGGGCTATTGATACCAACTTCTTAAGATCTATAAAAGAAACATTGCATTTCTCAATCCTCTCAAATTATACACATCACATTAACACATACATAGGTGTCGATATATTTGAAAAATGTGTTATAAAGTGATGATAATAATTAGCATAACCAGGGAAATTGCATACCTCTATTTGTGTAGGCGTAGTACATAGCATAATAATTACCTCAATTTTTTCCAGGTCAACTCAAATACCTACAATGAAGATATAATGCTTGAGAACTACACCGTCTATCATCATCATGTAGCATTTTTTGTTGCTAAGGCATAGTCTAGTGACAATGCATCGGTTAAGAACTTTCTCCAAGTTATGTAAGGCTTTCTCTCAAATTCATTACCATAAGGTGTAAAATCATCCACATAGAGTTCAAGTCCTCCACTGATTAAATCAGAAGAAATTCAATATTTCTCTCTCAAAGGTGGCTGGCACATTACACAATCCAAATGATAAAACTCTATATGCAAAGGTTCCCCATGGATAGGTAAATGTGGTCCTATCTAGGTCTTCAGGAGCAATTTGGATTTGATTGTATCCACTGAAATCATTAACGAAGGAAAAAAATTCTTACCATCAAGGGTATCAAGGAAGTGGTCTACAAAAGGAAGAGGGAAATGATATTCTATGTAGACTTATTCAATTCGTTGTAATCCACACAAACTCTTCATTTTCCATTTTTCTTGGGGATCACAACCAAAGGTGAAACCCATTGGCTATTAGAAATAAGATATATGAAATTAACATCAAGAAGATTTTACAGTTCCTATTTTACTATGTCCCTAAGGTGTGGATTTAATCTTCTTTTTGGTTGGTGAACACAATGAGAATCTTTCTCAATGTAAATAGGATGTGTACATAATTGAAGATCGATGCCTTTCATGTATGAATACTTCGAAGAAAAAAACATATTTATGTTTATGGAGGACCTAGATAAATTCTTTACGCCATCGTCCATCCAAATTAGAATTGATGTTCAAAGTGTTTCCCAGTTCAATTTCAATGGCAATGATATTGTGAACTGTAGTTGTGAGTATTTGATCATTATTTTGAATGTTTAATGGATCTCCCTAGGCCTCATTATGGAACATTGATTTTAACATTTGGCACTTTGGATTCCCAATACTAGATGGTTGGTTAATAAAACCATTAATCACATCACCCTCAGCCTTCCTTTTAAAACTAAGAGCTTGATCTAAAGTAAGAGGAGGATGTAGATTGTCTTCCTGATATTTAGAATGAGACGATTGGTAATTATTAATGGATAGGATAGAGCATAAGCTTTTTAACAACAATCCTTTTTGAAATTTTCATATTTCTTATTCGACACCTGATATATGCATCAAGAGTTGCTATCCATGGCCTTTCAAGTATCAAAGGGTGACCATATAGCTGATTTTCGGGCTTAATAGCTAGGAAGTGTAATAGGTATTCCATGGAATCCAAAAAGATGATAACGTCTTCTAGAGTGCCTTCTAGTCTGACTATCGATCTATCGGACAATTCCAACATAATGGTGGTTGATTTAAATGTTGTAATCCCAAGCATCCCACAAGTTTCTACTGACAAGATATTTATTCGATCTCCTAAGTCCACAAGTATTTTTGCAAAGTTATGCCCCTAGATTTGAACTATAACTATAGGGTTTTCAGGGTCACCATATTTAACAAGTACTTTGTTTCCTAGGTTAAGGTCAGAAAGTGTTCCTAACACATACAATGTAAGAGGGTCTTTTGGTTTTCTCCCATGTTTCTTAGCACATAGTTCCTTAATAGTTTTGGCATTAATTGGAACATATAAAATATCCTAAAGAAGAGTAATTTAATACATAAATTTCTCAGCTACCGTACGAGATCAAAATTAGAATAAATCAGTGGTTTGATTACAATAATGTAGAAACTCATATAGTTTGCAAGCTCATGCAATTAACTAAAGCACATGACAAGAATCTACTTCTACTTTCAACCAATGAAAGAAAATAGATCGATGAAAATAATATGAACAAGAAGAGGATATATCAATGGAACATAACACAATATGTATCTAGGGAAAGACACTACTCAAAACCTCTCTATTTGTATTGTATATATCAAAAATATGGGTGAAGATACAACACTTGTTCTCACTAGAACATCTCCGCACAAGTATGATTAACTCTCTTAGTTCACAAGATAGCTCAAACCAAATCCTTAGACTATTTTTCATCTCTCGAAGCCACTATTTCCTTGCCACTTCGTCAAATAATTTGGATGAATACAATCTGCTCTATTCAGCCTTGAGCTTAACCTGCACAAGTATTTCCTATCCTGTGCCTGACTGACTTCCTCTGGCCAATACTTAGCCAAATTTCCAAATCACCAAACTTCTAATTATTTGCATAATTCCTAGAGGAATTAGCCTCTATTTAATTAGGAAAACCTTCTTCCCTAACTTGAAAATCCAAACTTACGTCATCCTCTGATTGTATGCACCATCTGTATAACTTGGAAAATTATATAACTGATAGCACATTGTCCCTACACTCTAGTCTCAACTAGCTCTTCCTCTAAATTTACATGCATGAGTTTCTCATGAGTGAATCTTTATTTAGCTAGAGTAGCACTGAGGATTCATGAGTGCACCAACTAACTACTACACCTCTACTAGTTCCACCAACAATTAGAACTAGTTTAACCCTCTATAACTCAGTCAAACCGAGTTATCTAATTACCACTCAAATAAACTCAATATGGACCCCTCAAACATAGGGATCATGCTACATGACTCCGTATAGACTTCCAACTCAAAATTACTAAGTTAAATAAGTCAATTTAATTTAGCTAATTATTACAAGGTTCTATGAGAAAAGAACTACAATTTAATTCTCAATTTAATTAAGGAAAAATTAAATTGGAATTTGTAGAAGCTATTTTTAACATTTCTTGTTTCTCTTTCCAACAAGTAAGTCTCTCAGAGTATGGTGGAGAAGCATCCGTAGTTGTAGCAAACTCTTCCTCTTTCATTAATTTATTAGGAATTTCTATTTTACTGATAACTAGGAGTGATGAATATTTTTCTATTAAAGGCTACTCTTCAGTGATTTTTTCATTGTCTACCTATCCTTGTTTCCCTACACCATATTCTAGGAATATCATCCATCTAGATCTTAACCACAACTCATTACATTCAAAGGAATTAGAGCCATATTGTGGATTTTTGATAAGTTCCACATACTAAACAAGTCTATTATTAGGATTAGGATTTGGCTAGGGAGGTATCTAAGGGTGCAATAGAGGTGGAACATTTTTGGGTAATTGGAGAGGAGCTTGTAATGGTGCTTGTAACTGAGGAGGTGACCTAATGGATAGGTTGACTGGTCTCATAGGGCATGGCCAATTCTGGGACTGCATCGGTTCCTCTGTGGAGGAATTTTCCCAATGGGATGGATATGGGTTATTTGAAAAAAAATTCCATGGGGGTTTAATATATTGTTGATCAAGCCATGAAGGCCCAACAAACTACTGATGTTCACACACCATTGTAGAGTGTGATTGGGATTGCCAAGTGGAATTAAAAGGTTGCTTCCACTTTGATCCAAGAGTATGTTGTTGGTTATACTCTCCTACTCTCTAGAATGAAAGAAAGCAGGATCTTGGATCATACATGAAGGGCATGTTTACCACTGTCATCATTGTGGCCATAAGTTATGTTGGCTCAGGGTCTTCCTTAACCTCCTTAAACTCAAATTTCAGTCATGGGAGTGAGGGACAATGTTCTGTGGATTGTTGGAACATATGGCACATATTTCTATTGCATTCGATAGGCACTCTTTATGACTATAATTATTTCGAAAGTGAGGGAAAAAATGGCTAAAGCTTGTTCCACATATCCTCGTTTCTATTTTGCTTGCGAGAATCCAACTCTGTAGTTAATGTATTCAAAATATAAGTTTTAAATTTTTATAGGAGACTACCAATCTTTGTTTGAGTCACCCCTCCCTCTGTAGTTCTGCTAGCTCTTTGGAGGGGGTTCCATACTCCAACTTTGGTTTTCGTACTTCCTCACTAACACCTAATACATAGATGTACAATGTCATCATGTTACTCTTTAGAAATATCACCTTTTTGAATTAAATTAATTGTATCTATACATTCATCTATCATTCCTTTAATTAAAATAGTTTTTAAGGTGCTCTAGGTAGAGTGATATAAGGTGATATTTGCAAATTGTATTAGAATCTGTTGACACCTAATCTTCATGATTGGCAGAATTTTATGTGAATAAATATATTAGGAATGTGAATAGTCATCAGGAGGTGAACTGAACAATCACTCCTTATTGTATATAACAATGACCTACCTATGGAATAATAGACGAATCAGTTGTTTGTTTTGTGGAGTTACTGCCTGGCCTGACATGGTATCAGAGCCAGCTCTTTTTTAGCCATTGTGTCCCTTGTAACTTTTTATCTTCTCTCCATATAGCTGAGCAGGTTCTCCATAAAACTAGGTACCCCGCTGTCTGGCTGTTCAGTTTTCTAACTGTCATAAACATTTCAAAAAGGGCGTTATTGCACATGTGCCTCCACTGCATGAGTTCCTTCACTTCATTATTCTCACCTGCACCTCCATTTATTTTCTTTAGTTGGCCACTGCTGGAGCTCTTTTTGTATCTTTGAATGATCTGCCCACATGGTATCCACTACCCAGCACCATATCTTCGTATAATACCATATCGCTGTGCGTTATTGAATGTGTTTGAATGGTTGTATCAGTCATGCTTTTGAATGCGTTTGAATGGCTATTGAACATTAACACTATGCGTTATTGAATGTGTTTGAATGGTTGTATCAGTCATCCCTTTTTAATGTATTTGAATGTTTGTTGAACATTAACCTGTGCGTTATTGAATGGGTTTATATGCCTGTGCATTTTGAACGTTGTGGGTTTATATGATATTAACGCAGTGCGCTATGGCTTTATACATATGCCCGTCCAAGTTTTGAATGGTATTGAACAGCGTACCCTGCTCATAATCGACTGGATTTGAATGCTATTTAACTGTGCTTTGGTATTGAACAGCATACAAGTTGGTATTGAACTGCATTTGAATGCTATTAAACTATGCTTTCGTATTGAACAACGTACAAGTTGGTATTGAACTACATTTGAATGGTATTAAATTTACGTTGAATGGATTTTTTAACACAGCATTCCTTGCTCATAATCGACTGGAGGTCTATATTATTGTTGCACATGGTATAATAGAGTGGTTTTAACGCTATCCCATTGCACTATGCGGTTGAATAGTATTTAAATTGTGGCTTTATTAAGTGATATACACTACCTATGGACTGCATTTGATTTCGTCCAACGAATGGTCTATGGCATATATATTGAATGAATGCATTCAATCATCTCTATGGTAGGAATAGTTCTCACTGGAAAGGAGAACTATCCTGATTGGTCCCAGATGATACAACACACCCTCATCTTCAATGAGTTGTGGAAAGGAGTGTGTGTCGGAGAAGGAGACAGTGGCCCAGAAAATCCTACCTCAGATAAAGAGCTCGCCATTTGGGAAAACAAGAACAACAAATCTTATGCATTAATCGCAACATCTATAAATAAAGAGGTGAGTCGCCATATTTCATCATATTAAACTACCTTTGAATCTTTACAAAAGCTAAAAGAACTCTATGACTCACATTCTGCACTTGAAGTCATCCAACTCATGATTAAACTCTTCACCCTTGAACTGCAAAATAATGATCCTCTTGCTCTTGCATCTAAAATAAAGTCTATAATGCATGATATCAAATCCACTAAGGCTGAGCTGGATATCCCTCTTATTGCTTTTCTCAAGGCACTTTATAGTACCTCAATTATCTTAAGTCTTTGCAAGCAAATTAAAATATCAAGGATGTAACCTTTAACTCTCTTGTGAAAAATTTTGCTGAAAGAGAAAAAGCTTTTGGAAAGAAGACCACCCCTGAGTCTTCTGAAGAGACTGTGTGCCTTGCTCATAAAGAAAAACATCCTGCTCAAGATTCTACAAGAGGAAAAGGTGGACGAAGAGGAAGAGGAAGATATTTCAGAGGCAGGGGGGGTAGACATTTTCAAGAAGAAAAGGAAGATTTACACTGTATTCGTTGCAAAAGAAATGGATCACATGATGCATCTACGTGCAAGCTACCATGGGAAAAAATTGAGCAGAGAAGAAACAAACAGAAAGTTAAAATTGATGATACAGACAAAGGTAAAGCACATGAATCCCCTCACTATGTTGAGGCACAATGTAACATTGGAGTAATTAAAATTTGTTTAATGCTTCACCTGTTTCTTGGAAAAATGATTGGTTGCTTGACTGAGGATCAACCTGTCACATGACTCATAGAAAATATTTTTTTGAAGATTTCACTGACAATGTTGATGGAGCAGTATACTTTGTAGATCAGTCAAAAATCAAGCCATCAGGGCTTGGCACAATCAGGCTTAAACTGCCTGGTCTTCCAGACTTTCTTCTGGATCATGTTCTATATCTCCAACAGCTCAAGAGAAACTTGTTGTCATTGGTCCACATCCGCCAGCAAGGTCACTCCATTCATATGTTTGATGGCAAGCTTGAGGTAAGAAAAACATCTAACTACTCATTTGTCATGAGGGGAATAGAAGAATAAAGGCTTTTCAAACTGCAAGGAACATCTGCTCATGCACAACATTTCTCATATATTTCTCATCATGAAGAAGGTACACTTCCATCAAGTTTATTATGGCATGCTATATTTGGACATTTAAACTATGACAGTATCTGCTTATTGAAGAAAAATGGTGTTGCCGGTTTGCCTACATTTCCTAGAAAACTTAAGGAATGTGATTCTTGCATTCTAGGAAAGCATAGCAAATAGTCCTTTCATGATTCACATTCAAGAGCACATAGGAAGATTGAACTTATTCATTCAGATTTATGTGGTCCAATGCATGTTTCTTCTGCAAATGGAAATAAATATATCATGATATTTATTGATGACTACACCAGAATGTGTTGGGTTTATTTATTGAGGAACAAATCTGATGCTTTTCAAACATTCAAGAATTTTCATAAATGGATTGAAAATGATGCACAATCTCATGTTGCGTCTATTCTCACTGATAATGGAAAAGAATATACATCAAATGAATTTGAAAACTATCTTCGACAACATGGGACCAAACATCAAACAACTGTGCCTTATAATCCCCAACAGAATGGAGTAGCTAAAAGAATGAATAGAACAATCTTGAATATGGTACGATCCATGCTTTTCTTCAAAAATGTAAAGATAATGTTTTGGGCTGATGCTATTCTATGTGTTGTATATATAAAGAATAGATGTCCATCTAATGCTATAAGAAACAAGACTCCTTATGAATTGTGGTATGGCCATGTTCCCTCGGTAAGACATCTCAGGATCTTTGGTTCCACCTGTTATGCTTTGATACCAAAGGTACATAGAAACAAACTTGGTGCTAGAAGTCATAAGTGTATCTTCTTGAGGTATTCAAACACCTCCAAAGCATACCACCTCTATGATGAAGTAAATAAAAAGTTTGTTGTATCTATAGATGTAATTTTTCTTGAATCATCCAAATCTGACAATGTTGTTGAGCGACAACTTGATCGCTTAGATAGATTTGAAAAATGAAATCATTTCAAGAATTTGATAATCAGATTCCGCACCTTGAAGGGGGGATTCCTATTCTAGATCAACATGTGGAATCTTCTTCTAAAGAATACTCTCCCCGACTGAAACTCCAACAACGGATGATGCTTTAAGTGATGTAATTGATAGAATTGGGAGACTCAATCTTGATTCACTCCCAACTTAATCAATAGAGCAGCCTGGAGCATCTCAGAAAGGTCCCCTAAAGTGGCTAATGAAGACACTTGAAAGTGTTCATCCTAATGAAATTGGAATAACAGGAACCAGAAACTCAAACCGACAAAATGGAGGTGATGTAGATGACTGTAATTCACCTGTTGATATGGATGTTTCTTATCATTGTGAATTGAACTTTTCTACAGATTTTGAACCAACTTCCTTTAAAGAAGCTTCTTCTCATGATGAATGGAAAGAAGCGATGAAAAAGGATTATGATGCCCTCATAAAGAACGACACTTGGAAGCTGGTTGATCCTCCATTTGGAACCAAACTAATTGGCTGCAAGTGGGTCTACAAGAACAAGTACAAAGTTGATGGCTCACTTGACAAGCACAAAGCTAGGCTTGTGGAAAAAGGTTTTTCACAGAAGGAATGGGTCGATTATGAGGAAAATTTTGCCCCCACAGCAAAATGGGCCACCATCCAGACACTCTTTGCACTAGCAGATCAAAATGGTTGGAAATTCCATCAAAAGGATGTAAAAACTGCCTTCTTGAATGGAGATCTAAAAGAGAATGTTTTTATGTCCCAGCCTGAAGGATTTGGTGTGAAAGGTCATGAACATAAAGTATGCAAACTTTTGAAGTCCTTGTATGGCCTCAAACAAGCACCACGAGGCTAGTATGAAAAACTAACTGAGCATCTTCTGAAACTTAACTTCAATCATTTTGATCTTGATGATGCAACTTTATTTGTCAAGAAAGTTGGCAAAATAGTTGTATATCTTGTGGTATATGTAGATGATCTTTTAATGACAGGGAACAATGAAAGTTGTACTGCATCCATAAAGAAAGAATTGGATAAAAGTTTTGAAATCACTGATTTGGGCTATGTTCATTACTATCTTGGCATTGAAGTAACCCAACATCCAAAGTCAATATTTCTTTCTCAAAAGAAATACATTGGAGATTTGTTGAAAAGGTTTGGCATGACAGAGTGCAATCCTCTTACTACTCCAATGGAAAAAAACTTAAAGCTCACATCTATTGAAGGAAAGGAATTTGAGGATGCAACAAAATATAGACTACTTGTAGGAAGTCTCATCTACCTCACTACTACCAGACCAAAATTTTCATTTGTTGTTGGAATCCTCTCCATGTTTTTGCAAAAGCCTTGTGAGCAACATTGGTCTACCACAAAAAGAGTTCTAAGGTACTTGAAGGGAACTCAAGACCTTGGAATCAAGTATACACAGGTGGACGACTTCAGCTTGATTGGATACTCTAATTCAGACTTCGATGGAGACAAAGGAATTGGGGTATCTACTTCAGGATATGCTATGAGTCTTGGATCAGGAGTTGTCTCCTGAAGATCATGCAAACGATCAGTTCCGGAAGATTCCACAATAAAAGAAAAATACATGGCAGCAGCTGAAGCAACAAAAGAAATTGTGTGGCTCAGGAAAATTCTTGAAGATTTGTAGGTAAAACAAGTACAATCAGCTCCACTCATGATTGACAACACCTCTGCAATAATGTTGGCCAAGAACCCAAAGTTCCATGATCGAACGAAGCATATCAATACAAAATATCATCTGATTCGACATCATGTTGAGGCCAAAACAATCCATCTCAGTCATTGTTCCACAAATGAGAAAATTGCAGACATCTTCACCAAAGCACTTGGAAGAGAAAAGCTTGAATGATTTAGAATGATGCTTGGACTCACCAACATCCCTTCAAATTAAGAGGGGGAATGTTGACACCTAATATTCATGATTGGGGGAATTTTATGTAAATAAATAAATTAGGAATTTGAACGGTCATCGGGAGATGAACTAAATAATCACTCCTTATTGTATATAACAATGACCTACCTATGGAATAATAGACGAATCAGTTGTTTGTTTTGTGGAGTTACTACCTGGTCTGACAGAATCTTTCCACATATTATTCTAAAGTATCATCTTCTTTAAACATGATTTTAAATATTTCTTCTTTCAAATCCCTAGATCGAAAATAATCTTGTTATTTGGTGAGGAAATAAGTTTTCATCTGATCCCAGAAAGTTATGGTATCTCCCCCTAATCCCATAAACCAATGTAAAGTTTCTCCCTTTAAAGTGAAAGGAGACCATTTCAACTTTTTAGGATTAGTGGCATAGTCATAACCTCGACATAAGATGTCAAAATCAAAGAGAAATGTGTGAGGATCCTTAGAAGCCATTCCATGAAAATTTCCAAGATTCTATAATGGGATAGGTTTAATTGGTGCATGAGCTCATCGATCGAAAATAGGGTATTTTATGTGTGAAGTTTGTGTTCCAGGTGCTGGATTTTCCATTTGATAATTTTTTTTAGTAATCCTTAGGTATTTTGTGGTAAGGGGATATTAACAAAAGAACAATGTGTTGGCTAAGTTTTTCTTTCTGAGTAGATCATACAATGCTACTTAGATAAGGAATTTCAAATTCCCCCTTCACAAATGCTGCTGGAAATTGAAAAGATTATAGCAATGGTTCACTTGTTTCACCTCCTCCTTCTCCTAGGTTACAAGAATTCCCCTCTCCTTTACTAGAAGGGTTGGGCTTATTAATAAGTTTATTTTGAAAAGTCTTCTTAGACCTCACAATCTTATCATGAATCTTAGCATGAGATGTAGGTGATGTTCCTACTACTTCAGAGGCAAAAGGAGAACCCTTCCTAGATCTTCTTTAGGGACCTACCGGTGGTTAAGATTCCAAATATAAAATGCTTTTTTCTATACAAAAAAATCTTTGAAGCTAAGAGTGACCTTGAGTTTTGGTGTTTTTTGAAATAGTTTTGGAATCTATAACTTCTTGATTTTTGGTCCAATCTTGTTTCCTAGTCTTGCACACTAAACAATTCTAAAAGTATCAACTGAGGGTAGGCACTAGCACAAGATTTTTACTTGGTGCATGCGCAAGTTCTTACATTCTACTTTTAATACGAAACCCTACAGGGATACAAATAACACTTCATTGATAACCTCCCCGACAGTGGCGCCAAAATGTTGGGTTATTTAGTTTCTTCTTAAAAACACCAACATACCTTTGAACAATAAATTTTCAACCTGGAACTCGACTAGTTATTTCAAGGTTATCCACACGATGTGTGTAAAGAATAGCTTTTATGTAAAC
The DNA here is from genome assembly GCA_000404065.3 of Pinus taeda. Taxonomy (NCBI): domain Eukaryota; kingdom Viridiplantae; phylum Streptophyta; class Pinopsida; order Pinales; family Pinaceae; genus Pinus; species Pinus taeda. The sequence goes on along the minus strand of APFE031587984.1, from coordinate 77,905 downwards.
TATATTGTCTAGTATTATTGAGAGGTAAATGCATGAAACCAAAATAAATATCTAGAATTTATTAAAAGAAGGCTTTACACACAAATTCATAAATTCAAAGCAATCAAAAATCTTAGTCAAGATAATCAAAAAATTCAACCTTATAAAATTAACTATGTTAAGCACATGATGTTTCCTAGGAAACTACAACTACAAGATAGAAACAATACACTTGACTTGAATGATATCTACCAAAGGAAATATCACACCTTACTCTTAACCTTGTTTTATAAATCATAAGAAGTGATAAAATGAACAAAGCTTTAGAAATTCTATTCCAATGTTATTTACTAAAATTGTTGTAGCAACTATTGTTGTAATGAACAATTCAGTAACCAGTGCTAAATTATGGAAATCAAATAATTAGGAAACAAGAAAGCAAATACTGCAATGTAAACTTAATGATACAAAGAGGGCAATAGTCTCTCCGAAATTATGCCCACGATCAATGGAATCCAATCGCCTTAGAGTGAAATTAGTGTAAGAATTAAAGCTAAACTGTGTAAGTCTCCATTATATTAACCAACAACAATAGTAAAAGGTTTGTAAAACTGTTTGCATTATGATTTATGTATTGTACTTCATGGCAGCCCACTTGTAGCAGAACAAATCTCTTGTATATGGTAACTAGATGAATCTTCAGAAGAGATATCATATGTGTAGGGTAGCCTCAAGGAATAAATTTAGGAAGCAACTCACTCAGATGATAGATCATAGTACTACAGGTTAACAGCACGGAGTTACATATTAGACTCACGGAATGAAGAAAGAGATGTATATGCAAGTTCACCAATGAACAAGCCATCTATACACGTGGGCTCACTGTATACAAGCTGCATATATGTACACACATACTTTCACGAAAGTTAAAGCATGTATACCTTGGAAAACCAAATGTTTGGTCTGGAGTATTTGGTCCATGGTATTGAGAAAGGCCTAAAGCTATAAAAGGAGGAGAATATCATTAGGCCAAGCGTGTAAGTATCGCATATCCGATATAGTGTGAGATCTAATATACAGGATATTGGCTTATGGTGGTGTGCTTGATCTGAACCAAGGAAGAACCTTAGTGCTTGATGAAGGACATGACCTAAGGATGTTTCAAGATCTTAAGGCTTGAAGTAAATTACCTTTATGTGGTTTGATCATGTATCTCAATAACTGGTGCATGTTGTAGTCTGGAATAGTTGTTATTTTTAAATAATCTTTTACAGATCTATATGCAGGTTCACTTTAGAAAAGGATAATATAAATTTGATTCAGAGATCTATACGCTAGTTCTCTTTGAGGAAAGCACGTATACATGTAGGTTCAACACGTTGAAGTAGTGTATACCTTATGAAATATATACCTTATAAAATATGTTTTAGTTGCTTCTATTTGTTGTTGTGGTGTTCTAGGTTATTGCTTGGGTTCTGGTTACTATATTTTGGTGGCAAAATTCTAAATGATCAGATTGATGGAGTGATTGATTGATTCGATTATAGTTGGTCCAAAGGAGATTGGTTGATGAATATATATTTGATGAATGAATTATGTTGTTGATGGATTCAGTCTGAAAATTTATGAAATGTGGTCCCTAGAAGAAAAGAGAAGGTTGTAGCCTTCTGTAGGCTAGCACCTACGTATTAGTAAACATAGCAGCTAGTACAAGAGCTAGCGGGTTGTAGATCCCTTCTAGTAGAAGATGGAGAATGAGAGAAGGTTGTAGCCTTCTGTAGGTAGAAGCCTGCTTACTGGTATAAGACTGCACTCGTACAAAAATTTTAAATAGAATTCTCTTATTATTAAAAGAAGACAAAGATGATTTCAGTAGCTAGTTTTCACCCACATTGGGTTTCCACCTTATATCTTGGTTTTCATGTGTGTTTCTTATGTGTGATGATCTATTATGTTTTACTGCACCTGGATACTATTTATATGGCTCTGATGCACTGATTAAAGATCAATATATGATGAATTAACTCAATCATAAGTTTGTTGGATATACATTAGTTGCACTAAACATGGTTGTGTGTACACGTGATTTCCATTAACTAAAGTAGTGTATATGAATCTGATTATGGAAATGAAAAATTATTAGTTTGATAATACTGATTCACCCCCCCTCTTAGTATTATTTCCAAGAATTCATATCAGAGTAGGTCCTTTAGAAGAAGCTTGATCACTTCAAGGAAGATCCATCATCATTAGTAATCAAGTAAGCAGGGGATGCATCAGACTGCCAATCTTTAGTGGGAGCAATTTTGTTTACTGAAAGGGAAGAACCACAACCTATATTCAATCTCATGGAACAGAGGTTTGGGAAATTGTGCAAGGAGGATATACATTTCCATCAACAATTCCTACAGATGCACTAGGTAGAAAGCAATATGAAACCAATGCCAAGGTTGTTAATACATTATTGGGAAGTTTGTCACAATCAAAGTTTGTCAAAGTTATGCAGCTCAAATCAGCAAAATAAATATAAGACAAAATTGTTCTAAGTTATGAAGGAGACTCTCAAGTAAAACGAGCTAAACTGCAAACTCTCATAATTCAATATGAAACTCTCAAGATGCACAATGATGAAAGTGTAGCTAGTTACTTCTTAGGTATTGATGAGATTGTTAATTGCATGAAGAATATGGGTGAAGAGATAAAGGAATTTACCTTAGTGGAAAAATTTTTAAGATCCTTATCTGCTAAATTTGAATCAAAAGTATTTTCCATAGGAGAAAAGCAGGATCTATAGACTATTACTACGACACAACTTCACGGAATCTGAACTGCCTTTGAGATGACAAAAGGAGGTCCATCAAGTATGAGATAAGCTGAATTTAAAGCTTCAGCAAATGGAAAATATGAACTCAATGAATGAGGACATATTTCAGAAGAAGATGATGAAGCGAACTTTGTCAAGAATCTTAAATGGGTTTCCTATAGATTCAGAGGTAAACAACCTTTCAAATGTTTTCCTATGGTAGAGTTCGTCATTATGCTACCAAATTTCCTTATAAAGATAAATATGACAAAGGGAAGGAAACTACAAAATGGAATAGAAAACAAAGTGTAAGTAAAAAGAGATACTATACTAATCAAGATAGTGATGGCTTATCAAATAGTGATGAAGATGAAAATAGTAATGACTATAGACTCCTAATGGCTTATAAAGATGATGATCTTTTAGATTCTCTAGATGAAGAAGACCTTTATGGAGAAATCTCTAAACTCAAAATCTATTTAGAAGAAAAGAATATGATTATAGATACCTTGACATACCAACTTCCTGAAAGAGAAAAGCACAATGAAAAGATAGAATGTGAAATTGTGGGTCTAAGAAAGGATCTTGAAAAAACAAAATCTCTAAATCTTAGATTTGATAAAGGATCAGAAACCTTAAATGAAATTATCAAAATGCAGTTCCCTCCTCTTATAATCACAGGTCTTCTATATACTGAAGAAACATTTCAATCACAGAAGTCGTTGACCTCCACTAAAAGCTACCTTGATGCCACAAAGAGCAATGAACATTTTGGAAATCTTCAACAAAGGCATAAAGTAGATCACCAAGTGAATTAGGGTCAATTTACTTCAAGGATGAAAAGAAGCCACAATCAACCTTAGGTAAATCGCACTCAAATTGCTTTAAAGAATATCAATAGAAATTACAATAAACATGTTAGTAGGAAGAACTTCAACTACAATCGACAGGTCAGTAGATATGATAACCACATGAACTTCTTTAATGGTCAATGTTTCTCATGTCACAATTTTGGAGACACAAATGCTCAATGTGTTTCCTACAAAACTATCATGACTAGAGAAGCACGAATTCAAAGGGATGTGACAGGGGTCAAGAAAAGTTCCTATAATAACTTTTCGCTTGTTGAAAATGAAATAGAATGCTCAATCTATAACAACTTTCACCATGAATAATCTCAATGCAGAAGTAAATTTCAGCAAATATCTCAAAAGGAGCAAACTCCATTAAATCCCAAAATATGGAGAAAGAAAGAACCGCAAATAGAAATATGTGGTATAGCCTTGTATGCAGAAGGACAAGAAAACTAGTGGTACATCGATTGTGGATGCTCAAAACACATAACAAGTGACATAGAAAAACTACACTCATATAATGCCTTCGAAAAGGAAAATAGTGCCTCATTTGGAAATGACACTTCTGTTATCATAAAAGGTAAAGGCACTGTGTTCTTGAAAGAAAAAGTTAAAGCTAGGAATGTTATGTATGTTGATGGCTTAAATCATAATCTGTTGAGTGTGAGTCAAATGTGTGATCAAGGAAATGAGGTAGTGTTTCCATCAAATGGATGTGTTGTTCATGAGATTCATATAGAAGAAACCATGATCAAAGGGAAAAGAACTCCAAAAAACCTATACATACTCGACGGAGGACAACAAAAATGCTATCTAAGCAGAAATGATGAAAATTGGCTATCACACAAAAGATTGGGACATCTAAGCTTTTCTCAAATAAGAAAAGCATGCAGATTCTAGGATATTCATGATCTTCCAAATATCAACATTCCTAAACATACTATATGAAAATCATGTCAATTCAGTCAGCAAACCAGATCTCAATTCATCAAAAAAGAAGGGTCATCTAGTAAGCATCTTGAACTTGTTCATACTGATTTATGTGGTCCATCAAGGAGAAGGTCACCTCGTGGAGAGGAATACTTTATATTGTTCATTGATGATTTTTCCAAAATGTGTTGGATAGGTCTTCTAAATCATAAAGTTGTATCATTTGAAAATTTCAAAGCCTTCAGAGCTTTCATTGAAAATGAATCAGATCACAAAATCAAATTCCTCTGATCTGATCAAGGAGGGGAATTTACCTTAGACGAATTCTTTAACATTTGTCAACAACAAGGAATAAAAAGGAAGTTCTCCACTACAAGGACTCCTCAACAAAATGGAGTGGTAGAGAGGATGAACAAAATTGTTCAACAAATGGTTGATGCTATGCTAGATGAATCTGGAACTTCTACAACCTTCTAGGGTGAGGCTGCATTCATCGTCGTCACTATTCTCAACCAACAAAATGTTTTGGTAAATGGCACTCAAACTCCACATGGAATTTGGTATGGTAAGACTCCTACTATAAAATAATTCAAATTTTTTGGAAGCAAATGTTACATCAAAAGGACTGATGAAAAACTTGGTAAGTTTGAACCTAAAGCAAATGAGGGTATTCTACTTGGCTACTCTTCTTGAAGTGAAGGATATAAATGTTACAATAAAATACTTTGGAAAATTACTGAAAGTATTGATGTTGTGGTTGATAAAGCATGCAAAAATCCAAAATAGATAAAAATAAAGATTATCACAATGAAGAAGACCAAGATCATTTTCCCACTTCAAATCACACTGTTTCTGAAGAACAAACCAATGAAGCACCACAAGAAGAGATAACGATAGAAGAGAAGACATTGTCTAGGTATGTTCAGAAAAATCATGCAAAAGCTCAAATTTTAGGAGAAAAAGGAGCAGGTGTGCACACAAAATAACCATTGCCAAAACTTCAAGATATCTACCATTAATATCTTCCATTGAACCTCAAAATGTAAATGAAGCACGCTAAGATGAATGTTGGTTCAAGGCCATGAATGAAGAAGTCGAGGAAATTGAAGAGAATAATACTTGGAAATTAGTTCCTAGACCTCATGACAAGAATATCATAGGAACTAAATGGATATTCAAAACCACGCTAAACATAAAAGGATAAGTTATTAGAAACAAGGCCAGAATTGCTTCTAAAGGATATGATCAACAAGAAGGTATAGACTTTGAAGAAACTTTTTCACTTGTTGCTAGACTTGAAGCCATCAAAAATTTTCTTGCTCTTTCTAGTTTTCAAAAATTCAAAGTATACCAAATGGATGTAAAATATGTATTTCTTAATGGATATTTAGAAGAAAAAGTCGATATTGAACAACCAGAAGGATTCATTCTTGGAAATGATGCAAAGCTTATATGCAAACTCAGAAAATCTCTCTATGGTCTAAAACAAGCTCCAAGAGCATGGTATTATTGTCTTGACAAATATCTCCATCAATAAGGTTTTTCAAAGGGATCAACAGACAGAAATCTATATACAAAAATTGACACTGATAAATTGCTAATAATTGTTGTGTATGTTGATGATATCATTTTTGGTAGCAATGAAGAATACATGAGTCAAAATTTTGCTTCAATAATGTAGAAAGAATTTGAAATGTCCTTTCCTGGTGAGCTTACCTACTTTCTTGGTCTACAAGTGCAGAAAAATAAATATGGTGTTTTTCTCTCACAAACCATGTATCTTAAACAAATCCTAAAAAAGTACAGCATGGAAGATTCTAAACCAGTATGTACTCCAATGGTAACAGGATGTAGTCTCAGCTCAAATGATGAATCAGCAGCAGTGCATCAACCAACTTACAGATCCATGATTGGAAATCTACTCTATCTAACAATTAGCCAACCACACATCGTGCATGTAGTGGGAATAGTTGGAAGATTCCAAGCAAATCCAAAGGAATCACATCTTCAGGAAGTTAAAATAATTTTCAAATATCTTCAAGGAACAAAAAACTTTGGCTTATGCTATCCTAGAGATACAGATCTTACACTTCATGCATATATAAATGCAAATTGGGCAGGAAGTGTTGATGATAGAAAAAGCACTAGTGATGGTGCATTGTATATAGGTTCCATGTTAGTATCTTGGTTCAACAAGAAAGAGAGCTCAATTGCATTATCTACAAATGAAGCAGAGTACGTGGCTATTGCATCTTGCTGCACACAATTACTTTGGATGATGCAAACCTTGCAAGATATTCAGATCACATGTACTCCACCCATATCCATTTCGTGTGATAATACAAGTGCCATCAGTATTTCAAAGAATCTGGTCATGCACTCCAAGAACATGCACATACCCATCAGCTATCATTTCCTACGTGAACAAGTGCTTGAACAAAAAGTCAAGTTGGAGTGTGTTCCCTCCAAAGAACATGTTGCTGATATATTCACTAAACCACTGCCTAGAGAGACATTTGAATATCTCAGACAAAAGCTAGGAGTAGTTTCTGCATCATCCTACTGTTAAATCCTATTTTTCAGAGAAAGGTGGTTATATGCAAGTTTCATGAAGTGTAGTTTCATTCATGTGCGAGTTTCTGTGGACACAATCATGTATGTGCTGGTTTGAAAAAAACAGTGGGCCAAGTTCAAGAAAAAGGGGATCTGTTATGGTTTTGTCAATTATCTTCTCTATTTTGATTTCAATCTGCTAATGTATTGGTCTGTTGTTGATCACTTGATGTATATATGATTGATGATGATGCCTTGATATCTCTTACTGACATATTCTATGATTAGATCTAACAGTGAACATGTGGTATAGGTTCAGAGGGAGAACATGGTTGATGATATTTTGGGAAATAATGATGGAAATATATTGGTTGCAGGTTTGGATGTTGTTGACAGATGTTCTTGATGATAGTTGTTGATGACTATCATTGCCTTGTTCAAGTCATTTTGTCTTTGTTATAGATGTCATGTATATCATTCAACGTAAAGGTCATATGAGGACTCGTGATGTAATAATTAGTCTTTGTTTGTGGTAGTCTTTTGATGAGTCCCTTTTGGTCATATAATGTAATTTGTACCCCCACTATGCATGGGAAGGATGATGTAATATTTAAGTCATGTATAAACAATTGGTATATCCCAGTTTAGTTGGGTGGATGAGTCAAATTTGATATATCCCCACTTGGCTGGGATATGGATGCATTTATGAGTGATTGGTGATAATAAGGTCATTTGTGATGTATGTATAGAGTCATGTTCTTCTTAAAAACTTCTTTTTACAAAATTTTCTTATGCTCAAGGGGAGCATGGACTCAATCATGGGATATAAATTATCACTTCAGCGTATCAGAGAATTCAACATGCACTTAGGGGGAGCGTGACCCTTTGCCCTTGATGTGAAAGGGGGGGAGTGAATTGGTGTGGTTGTAGTTGTTGTCATCAAGTCCAAAGGAGCACATTGTTGGCTTTATGATGTATGTATTGTACTTGATGGAAGCCCACCTGTACCAGAAAAAATCTCTTGTATATGGTAACTAGATGAATCTATATAATATATATCATATGTGTAGGGAAGCTTCAAGGAATCAGTTTAGAAAGAAACTCACTTAGATGATAGATCATAGTACTGCAAATTAATAGCATAGAGTTACAGATCAAACTCACAACATGAAGAAAGAGAGGTATAAATAGGTTAACCATCACCATTGACTAAGCCTCATATACATGCGGGTTCATTATATACAAGTCATGTATTCATACAAACACACTTTCACAAAAGGAAAATCACATATACGTTGCAGAACTAAATGTTTGGTTCGAAGTATTTGGCCCATGGTATTTTGATCCATGGTATTGGTCCAAGGTATTAGGTCCAATGCAGTGACCCTAGGTATTTGGTCTAAGGTATTGGTCCTAAGAAGTTTTTGTCCATGGTATTGAGAAAGGCCTAAAACTATAAAAGGAGGAAAAGATCATTAGGCCAAGCGTGCAAGTATTGAATATCTGATATAGTGTGAGATCTAATATGAAGGTTATTGGCTTATGGCGTCGTGCTTGATCTAAACCAAGGAAGAACCTTAGCGCTTAATGAAGGACATGATCTAAGTATGTTTTAGGATCTTAAGGCTTGAAGTAAATTATCTTTATGTGGTTAGATCATGTATCAGAATAACTGGTGCATGTTATAGTCTATAAATATGATGATTTGGGTATGATTGATGTTTGGAATAGTTGTTATGTTTAAATCATCTTTTACAGATCTGTACGCATGTTCACTTTAGTAAAGGAGTGTCTACACACTAGTTTTTCATATCCAAACAACATATACATCATAAATTTGATTATCAGATTTGTACACTTGTTCGCTTTGAGGAAAGCATGTATACATGAATTTCAACACATGGAAGTAACGTATACCTTATAAAATATGTTTTAGTTACTTTTTTTTGTTGTTGTACTGTCCTGGGTTATTGCTTGGGTTATGGTTACTGTATTCTTGTGAGAACATTATGAATGATGAGATTGATGCAGTGATTGATTGATTCGGTTGTGGTTGGTTCAAAGGAGATTGGCTGATGTAGATATATTTGATGATTGAATGATGTTGTTGATGGATTCAGTCTGAAGTTTTATGAAACATGGTCCCTAGAAGAAAAGAGAAGGTTGTAGCCTTCTGTAGGTCAGCACCTACGTACTAGTAAACATATTAGCTAGTAAAAGAGCTAGGGGGTTGTAGCTCCCTTCCAGTAGAAGCTGGGGAATGAGAGAAGGTTGTAGCCTTCTATAGGTAGAATCCTGTGTATTGGTATAAGACTGCACCAATACAAAAATTGTAAATAGAATTCTCTTATTATTAAAAGAAGACAAACATGATTGCAGCAGGTGGTTTTCACCCACATTGGCTTTCCACCTTATATCTTGGTGTTCATGTGTGATTCTTGTGTGTGATGAAATGTTATGTTTTACTGCACCTAGTTACTATTTATATGGCTCTGATGCACTGATTAAATATCAATATATGATGAATTAATTGAATCATAAGTTTTCTAGATATACGCTAGTTGCAATAAACATAGTTGCGTGTACATGTGAGTTCCATTAACTGAAGTAGTGTGTATGAATTTGATTATGGAAATGAAAAATTACTAGTTCGTTAATACTGATTCACCCCACCTCTCAGTATTATTTCCAACAAAAAATTCAGATCATAAGCATAAGAATAACAATAAAAAGTCTCCCCTTTTCACCAAGGCTTTATTCCTTGCTTTTATATTTACGACCAAGTCTATAATTTAAAATAAAGGAGTGATCATGAGAATCTAAAGATTCTTAGCATGCCCAATTTGAGTTACAAGATCTCTTAATTTCCCTTGGAATAGATGGAAAACAAATCTTATTCATAGCTTGTCTTTCGATGATGATCATTAATATTTTATTATCCCAGTCATAAATAACTCGAACAACTCTGTGTAACTCGATATAGTCTAGCTATCCAGCGAACAACATCTGCTTATCTGAATACTTGTTAGTTATCATTTTGATTTGTAAGTGTAAATCATCTTTTCATGGTTAAATCAATCTATTCAGAGAATAAAATGATGAAACACCTTATTAACTACTTTCTAAAGTCCACAACAGACAATTTATCATATTATATACATAAAAGACTAAGAAAACTCATAAAAGAATAAAGAATCAAAATAAGAAAATGTGTTAATTTTGGAGCCCAACAAGCTCACAGAGCTCCCTCCCCTTGCCAAGCCCAGCCACCCCATGGGCCACTAGTGGGGAAGGAAATTCTTTGATTCGTCATCCCAACCAATTATTGTGGGGTGACTGGGCTAGGCAGGTGGTATGAGCTATATGCCAAGTCCTCCCCCCCATTCAATCTAGCCTCCCCGTTACCATAGATCCTCCCACCAACCTAGCCCAGTCGCCCCATGACCCTAGCTCCTCCCCTCGCCCAACCTAGCTACCACATGGTGCTAGCCACTCTCCCCTACCTTTCCAAGTCACCCCATGGACCTAGGAAGGGAAGGCGGTTCCTGTTATGTTCCTATACCAATAGGTGTCATAATTTATGATTGACTTAGTTTACCTCAGTAACATGTACAAACCTTTTCTTTTTTCAAATGTTTTCCATATTCAAAAGAATCAAAAGAATTAAAAAAAAGTAAAGAGGGTATGTCCTAAAATAAAATAAAAGGAGAAAAAGAATGAAAATGGTCAAAAAAGATGATTATGAACCCCAAAGAAAAAGAATAATAAAAAGACCAGGAAAGTGTGCAAGTCCAAATGCCACTGCTCTTTTACTTTTTGTACAATAATGATTGTGTGCAAAGTGTTGTTATGCCACAATCCATAGTAACCAAAAAATTTAATCTTGGTTATTCCATATTTTCAATTCCACGCTTAGAGATAGAGAATAAAATCTGACCAAACTTATTAATCTTGTTAGATAAGTAGATAGGTAGAGTAAATAAAAGAAGGAGTTCAATAGTTTAATCTAAGCCCTTTTATGTAATAAGGATATACTTGGATAGATTTCTATTGTAAAAGGAAAAGAAAAGTTTGATAAGGGTTTGCTAGTTTAAGTGCACCCTGATAAAGAGTAGAAAAAATGGTAGCATAAGTAGATGGGTAAGTAGTTGGATGGTTGCAGAATTATGGTGATTTATCTTATCATTTACTTTCATCACCAAATTTCTTAAAGTGTTGATGACCGTGGAACATTTATAAAGTAAAGTGATTAATTTCCCCCCATTCATTTTACTTTTGCACTAATTTCCAGCAAGAAAAAATCAAAGTGCCCAAAACTTTAAGTTAACGGGGCTCGGAGCATTTGTCTGACTTTTGGAGGGACCAAACCCTTGGACCAATAAATTATAACGGTTAAGTACTTCAACCCCTTTACAAACATTCACTCCCTCCATAAACATTCATATCACCTAAAAATCCCTTTTCCTAAGGTGAAATTACCATTTACCCACGGAAAGTAATAAACCTTACCCAAAACCCCTTTTGTTTACATAAAAACCCATAAAAAGAATTAAGCCTAAGTTATGACGTGTAAATATGGATTTATAAATAAATATCAAATATATTATACTTAGTGCAAGTTGCTTTTTTTCTTCCATTTTCATATTAATGTCTAACATTATTTATTTAATTCCCAAAAATAAACCCCTTTCTTGTATATTTAATTAAAATCCCAAATGTTAAATATCCCACCCCATGGTTTGAAATATAAACCATAATAGGGTCGATTTGTGACTAATTAAGATACATAACCCCCCACCAAAGCAAAAAGGATTAATTAATCAAACTGTGATTAATTAATAACTGGTTCCTCCAATCATATCGCCCCTAATGTCATTAATATCCTGTTAGACCCCTCCACTAATCCCATGATCAAATCACACTCCTGATCATCCTACAATCTGACCCTTCAGATCCAACCACTGACGCTCATATCGGGCACACTCGTAAGGCTGACCTTTACCCACCCAATATGAGCAGTTTCACTATTCACCCTGCCACTACATGTCGCCTGATGAATGGCATCGTGTGGCCTCCCCCCGATACCGCCAAGTCCCCAAAAGCTGTGTGAAACAAAATGCTTATTGCCTGCCCACTATGTGACAAAACATCTACTATTCAGTTTGTGCCATATTTTAAAAAAAATTTGCCCATTAAAGATTCAAACACCAAGAACCTAGGTTTTCTTGTCCTTCACCCATTCTACTATATTAACTTATGAAACCTGTCTACTCCACCTAAAGCCTCTGCTAACCAATTTAAGCATTGTTTACCTCCCAAAATCATTTGGACTCACTCCATAGACCTATAAAGCGTGATAAATCCATTAATGACCCTCCTGTCAACCCAATGTTTTCCTAACAATTTCTTTTGTTTTACAAGTGATCAAAAGACAACAACTTTGGATAAACAGTGTTACTACTAATCATAAGACATGTTTACTCCTAGATTGTTATCAGGTATATTCAAATAGAGATCAAAAATAAAACATATAGTTAAAAGACAAGCCGAGCAAACATGAAATTAAATAATTTACTGTTGAAATAGACAGTAAAAAACCTAAAATATATACTGAAGGTAAAAGGACACAGTAAAGAATAGTGAAAGTGTATCAGGGTTAAAGAGTATCAGATTGAAGACCAAGTCAAGTAAATCAGCTAGCATGAAGATAAACAACATGGAAGACAATTATAGAGCATACAAATTCATGTCAACGTGAAGACAGATGAAAAAATAGAGTGGTAAAAGTAAACAATAAAAGTAAACATGGATGCATTATGGGTTAAACAAAGATGAAAACACATTCATGAGCAACAATAAAGTTTACCCAATGTAAAAGAGAAAAACAGTTAAAAAAATTCAAGGTTAAATGATGAAATCAGAGCAGAAATGGTACATTCCTCAGAAATTTATTGTTGAAATTGTAGTTTTGTGGAAACTATTTTGACCAATCCAAGATGTATTTTGAAACACCAAAGGGTATTTTCCTTCTTAACAGGCCAATATACATAAACCTATCTCACATTTTACATAGGTATTACCAAATGTGAGATAAGTGCATGTCTTGACAGCCTATTTTTCAGTTTGTGCAAAGTCCTGTTTTTGACATCTTTTTGAAGAGAATATTTTGAACAGTTGGAGCAGAATTTTGGGAAATTGAGAGAGGTTTATGTAAAAAAAATTATTATCTGTAATAACATCTTTCACTTTTACATATCTATCTCAAATTGAGATATACAAGCGTATCATTAGACCCTAAGTTTGCATAATTTCTAGGGCAGAATGCAGAAAGGAAGGATCCAATTAGTGACAGGGATGCCTCATCATCACTTAAGAGTTTCTATCAAATTTGAATTTCACTGTTTTGTCACCATAAATCCATAAACATATCACCAAATAGATTTATTAGTTTTGAATGTCCTTTATTTAAGTTATCTTATCGTAAAACAACTTGAGATATTTTTAAACCAATCTTGATATTTTTTAAGATATTTTAGCTTAGAATTTGTATAAATACTTATTCATTTGAAGTATTTTGTCTGGATTCAAAGAAATTTTTGGTATATATTTCAAATCAAGCTACTAAGCTATTGTAATCAATTCTGGATTGGCTGCTAGATCATGAAATAAAGTTAAACACATTTCACAGGATTCTTGTGTAGGATGGAAACCAAATAAGTATTATCTCTTCATGTTATTATTGTTTCCTCATCATGTTATAAATAGTCACATGTTTTCTTTATAAAATATGAATAGTAAACAAATAAAAATATTTCAGAATTAGCTTTAAGCTCTCTATTTTTCCATGTTTACATTCTCACCATTTTATATTGAATTACCTTGTTTTGGGAATTCTTAGTCGCTCCCCTACTTTTGTAGTTTTTCCCTTAGGTCAAAAGTGAGGGATTCTTAATTTCCCTTTACCATTGACCTCCCTCTATTCCTCATCCTGATCCTGGTTTAAGGATTCTTCATTGCCCTTCTACCTTGACTAGGTTTACCTCATCCCATTTCAACCCACAAATTTGCTTTCTATTGTACTAGCTTGCCCTGTGAATTTTTCCTTTAGCAATTGATCTGATCCGGTTAAGCTAATCTTTGTTTGATGCCATAGCCCAATGGCCTGAAGGATTTCTCTACCCATTTGTTCCTAGAATTCCACCACCCAATCAAAATCAAACAGCCTTAAACTTTTATAACTAGCCTAATATCCCAGTAAACAAAGTTAAATAATAAAGAGAGAGCCCTCTATGGACTTAGGTTAGCTAGAAACCAAGTCTAAAAGATTAGTTTTTAGTTACCTTGGACCTTTTCCTTCTTTCTAATAACTTCTAAGGAAAATATGAGTGATAACATAGTGGCGACCATACTGAGGATAAATAACATTTTCTTCTGAATTGTTTTACAGGTTTAGATTTGATCTATGATGGTGGACAAGGATTAGATAGACAAAGGTTAAAATCATCCACCTGGTGACTCCAAAATCAATTCTACATTGAGGACTTGTGAAAAGATCAAGCTTTTAAATTGGATTATTGTCCAAGACATTATGTTCTTTCTCATGAAGAAATTCCTTCAATATATATAGTATTCTAGAGAAGATCTTAGATTAATGTTTAATTATTTTCTTTTGAAAATTGTAAATATAAAATCTCCTTGAACATTTGAGCATCATTCTTCTTACTCTTTTGATGATCATTTTCCAATCAACACTCCATTGTTAAAAGATCCAGAGCTTCAAATTTCAGAGCAATTCCACAACAAAATAATCCATATTCCAAAGCATTAATAGTGATAGAGGATGACAAGGCTTGTGGAAAATCTTTCATTTCATAAAATTTTAAATGAATTCAGGGATGAGTTATCAAAATTTCAACTTCACGAAGCTTTTTAAAGAATTGTGTTTATAATTATTAAAACAAGGAAATACTGTCATGAAGCAAAAACGTGTTTTATTAAGTTAATTGTTGAAAATTATGAAAATGAAATTAAAATTTTTCATTCTCAAATTTAGTCATATAATTTCCGAGATCCTAAAGAATACTTACAAAATCTTCCTTCTCCAAACTAAGAGAAAATTGTATTGCCTGTTGATTTGTAGATTGAGGATAATCATGCCTTCAAGAGCAAGACTGAAGAAGTAGTTTCAGGGTTTATTTTTGAGGATACAACTGATCAATTATACATTGAAGGCCTAGAAGAAACTATCATACGTTATGCTTTCGTTGATCCTATAGCAGATTATATGGAGGTTCTTCTCAACTCAAGTTCTTTAACATATTTTCTCTATGAGGATTAAATGCATCAACAGTGGCCTTTATATATCACAATTTTGATTATGTGGATACATGATCAAATTATTCTTCTGACTTTACTAACAATTAGTCAAATAGTCCATTTGTTTTTATAGTTGTTTGACTAGCTTCATTGGCATCTTTGTATTATTTAAGTCAACCTGATTGTCAACAATATAGAGTAGGTAGCATTTCAATTTTATTTAATGCAGTTTTCAATAGATTATGAAATAAATCATTAAAGATTTGAAACTAAGAAAAAGGCCCTAAGGTCTTGATGATTTACATATTTGGTTTGAAGGTTGCAGCACATTTAAAAATGTTAAAAATGTTAAAAAAGGTTTAAAATGTTTTTGATACAAGGACCAAGGCTAGAGATTCCTACCTAGGAGACAAGGAGCTCAAGTGGGATTTCAGGAAGGAAGGCAAACGTAAACATGGGAAATTTCATTTCCAATGGAAATTTTACTATGTCATTTATGCTTACAGAGGAAATAATGCTTACTTCTTGAGAGGACTTGATGGTATTGAAGAAGCAAGTGGGCTAGTAAAAAGTCGAATGATAAAACATTAGTTTGAAACTAGTTACTAATGGTCACTTCTCATTTGTACATATTTTATTTTCAAAACTCTAGTTTGGATTGGAAGGTAAATTTCGGAATTGAAGCCGGAAGAGAAGGCCCTAAGCTTGAAAAGCTTCATTGTCAGTAAATATCAATAAAGCAGCAGGGTAGAGGAGAGTTGCAAAGTAAAAATCACAAAAATTTAGAAGGCCATTGATCAACGATTCTTGACTTTCCACTAGGGAAAGCCATCCCCAAGTGGAGCCACTATTATGTTCATATACGAATAGGTGTCATAATTTATGATTGACTTAGTCTATCTCTGTAATATGTACATACCTTTGCTCTTTGCAAATGTTTTCCATATTCAGAAAGAAATCAAAATAATTAAAAAATGTAAAGAGGGTATGTCCTAAAAGAAAAATCAAAGGACCAAAAGAATGAAAAAGGTCAAAAAAGATGAATATGAACCCCAAAGAAAAAGAAAATGAAAAATACGAGGAAAGTGTGCAACTCGAAATGCCACTGCTATTTTACAGTTTGTAATATAATGATTGTGTACAAAGTGCTGTTATGCCACAATCCATGGTAACTAGAGAGTTTAATCTTCATTATTCCATGTTTTCAATTTCATGTTTAGAGATAAAGAATAAAATATGACCAAATTGTTTAATCTTAGCAGATAAGTAGATAGGTAGAATAAATAAAAGAAAGAGCTCAACAGTTTAATCTGAACCCTTGGATAAAATAAGGATAGACTTAGATAGATTTCTATTGTAAAAGGAAAAGAAAAGTTTGATAATGGTTTTCCAGTTTAAGTGCACCCTAATAAAGAGTAGGAAAGATGGTAGCATGAGTAGATGGGTAAGTAGTTGGATGCTTGCAAAATTATGGTGATTTATCTTTTCATTTACATTGCCAAATTGCTTAAAGTGTGGATGACCATGGAAAAGTTATAAAGTGAAGTGATTAATTTCCCCCCATTCATTTTACTTTTTGACTAATTTCCCACAAGAAAAAATCAAAGTGCCTAAACTTTAATTTAAAGGGGCTCAGAGCATTTATCTGACTTTTGGAGGGACCAAACCCTCGACCCAATAACTTATAAGGGTTAGGTACTTCAACCCCTTTACAAACATTCACTCCCTCCATAAACATTCATATCACCTAAAAATCCCTTTTCCTAAGGTGAAATTACCATTTACCTAGGGAAAATAATAAACCTTACCCAAAACCCCTTTTGTTTACATAAAAACCCATAAAAAGCATTAAACCTAAGTTATGATGTGTAAATATGGATGCTTTTCTAGTTTAATTTTCATACTAAAATCTAACATTATTTATTTAACTCCCAAAAATAAATCGTTTTCCCATATATTTAATTACAATCCCAATTGTTAAATATCCCACCCCATGGTTTGAAATATAAACCACAATAGAGTCGATCTACAACTAATTGAGAGCCATAACTCCCCACCAAACCGAAAAGGATTAATTAATCAAATTGTGATTAATTAATAACCCGTTTCCCTAATCATATCAGCCCCAACGTCATGAAGTCGGCCTAACCCACAGTTAATACCCGTTGGACCCCTCCATTAACCTCCTAATCAAATCACACTCCCAATCACCATATGATTTGACCCTTCCAAATCCAACAATTGATTCTTATATCGAGAAACCTCTGAAGGCCGGCATTTACCTGACCAATGCGAGTGGTTTCACTATTAACCCCGCCGCTACGTGTTGCCTAATGAATGCCATCGGGTGGCCTCCCCACAATACCACCAAGTGCCCAAAAGTTGTGCGAAGCAAACCACTTACCGCATGCCTGCTACGTGACAAACCATCTATTGTTTAGTTTGCACCATATTTTAAAAAAGTTTTGCCCATTAATGATTCGAACACCAAGAACGCAAGTTCTCTTGCCCTTCGCCCATTCTATTATATAAACTTATGAAACTCGTCTGCTCCACCTAAAGCCTCTTCTAATGAATTCAAGCATGGTTTACCTCTCAAAATCATTTTGGACCCACTCCATAGACCTATAAAGCTCCATAAATCCATTAATGACCCTCCGTGTCAACCCAACATTTTCCTAATATTTGTTCTGTTTTACAGGCGATCAAAAGATTGTAACCTTGGATAAACATTCTTAATACTAGTCATAGGACCTATTTACTCTGATATTGTTACCAGGTATATTCAAAAAGAGATCGAAAATAAAACATACAGTTAAAAGAATGGCAGAGGAAGCATGAAATTAAATAATTTACTCTTGAAATAGACTGTAAAAAACCTAAAATATACAGTGAAGGTAAAAGGACACATTAAAGAATAGTCAAAATGTATCAAGGTTAAAGAGTATCATATTGAATACCAAGTCAAGTAAATCAGCTAGCATTAAGATAAATAGTAGGGAATAAAGTTACGAAGCATACAAATCCATGTCAAAGTGAAGACAAATGAAAAAACATTGTGTGAAAAGTAAACAACAAACAATAAATAGTAAAAGTAAACATGGATGTAATAATGGTTAAGCATAGATGAAAACACTTTCACTAACAACAATAAAGTTTACCCAAAGTAAAAGACAAAAAAAGTTAAAATAAATTGAAGGTTAAAAGATGAAATCAGAGCAGAAATAGTACATTCTTCAAAAATTTCATGTTTAAGTTGTAGTTTTGTAGAAACTATTGTGACCAACCCAAGATGTATTTTTAAACACTGGAGGAGGTTTTTTTCTTAACAGGCCAATCTACAAAAATCTATCTCACATTTTACACAGGTATTTCCAAAAGTAGGATAAGTGCGTGTCTTCACAGCCTATTTGTCAGTTTCTGCAAAGTCCTGTTTTTGACATCTTTTTTCAGAGAATATTATGAATAGTAAGAGTTGATTTTTTAAATTTGCAGAATTTTTGGGGCAACGTGGACAAAGGAAGGATGCAGTTAGTGACTGGGATGCCTCATCATCACTTAAGAGTTGATATCAAATTTGAATTTCACTTCTTTGTGACCATAAATCCATAAACATGGTGCCAAATAGATTCATTAATTTTGAATGTCCTTTATTTAAGTTCTATTATTGTAAAACACTTTGAGATATCTGTAAACCAATCTTGATATTTTTTCAAGATATTTTAGTTTAAAATTTGTATAAATACTTCTCCATTTGAAGTATTTTTTTTGGATTTGAAGACATTTATGGTATGCATTTCATATCAAGCTAGTGAGTTGTTGTACTCATGTCTGGATAGGCAGCTAGATCATGAAATAAAGTTAAGGACATTTCAAGATATTCTCGTGCACAATGGAAACCAAATAAGTATTATGTCTTCATGTTATTATTCTTTTATCATCATGTTATAAATATTCAAATGTTTTCTTTATAAAATATGAATAGTAAACAAAGAAAAATATTTCAAAATTGGCTTTAAGCTCTCTGTATTGACATGTTTACATTCTCATTGTTTTCTACTGAATTACCTTGGTTTGGGAAATCTTAGTTTCTCCCCTACTTCCGTCGCTTTTACCTTAGGTCAAAAGCGAAGGATTCTTAATTTCCCTTTACCATTAACCTCCCTCTATTCCTCATCCTGATCCTAGTTTAAGGATTCTTTGTTTCCCTTATACCTTAACTAGGTTTACCTTATCCATTTCAACCCATGAATCTGCTTTCTGTTGTACTAGCTTGTCTTGTGAATTCTTCCTTTAGCAATTGATCTGATTCGGTTAAGCTAATATTTGCTTGACTGCAGAGCCCAATGGACTGAAGGCTTGTTCTACCCATCTGTTCCTAGAATTCCACCACCCAATGAAAATCAAACACCCTTAAGCTTTTATAGCTAGCCTAATATTCTAGCAAACAAAGTTAAATCATAAAGAAAGAGCCTTCTCTGTACTTAGGTTGGCTAGAACCCAAGTGTAAAAGATTGGTTTGTAGTTACCTTGGATCCTTTCCTTCTTTCCAATAAATTCTAAGGAAACTCTAAGTGATAACAGTTCCCATAATTGCATTCCCTACCCAAGGCCCATGGGGTAGCTAGGCTAGCCAAGGGGGAGGAGCTCACCTAGCTCCTCCCCCCTGCCCAGACCAGCAAACCCACCACCCAAGGTTGGGAAGGAAATTCAAAGAATCTCCTTGCTCATTGAGGGTTATGGGATGGTTAAGTTGGGTAGGGGACAAGAGGTAGTGGAGAGGCTAGGCTAGGTGGGGGTAGGATCTTATGCAACTCCTCCCCCACACTCATCCCAACCGCCTGATGAGCCCAGGGTGGGGAGGTTGATTCCAATAATTGTCTTCCCCACTAAGGGTAGTGGGGCAGATGGGCTCAACGAAAGGGACAAGTTGCATGCAGCTCCTCTAGCCTTCAAACCTAGCTTCCCCATTTCCCTAGCACCTCCCACCCATCCAACCTAGCCACCCCATGACCCTATCTCTTCACTCCCACGCAGCCTCATAGCCCCATGGCTCTTGACAGGGAGGGTGATTCCAAATATCACCTTCCCCGCCCAAGGCCTATGTGACGTCTGCACTAAATAGGGGTGAGTTGGCACAAATCCTCCTCCCCGCCCAAGTGAGTTGTCCCATAACCATGGGCCAGGAAAGGGTGATTCATAGAATTTCACTTGCCACACCCAAGGCTCACGAGGCCTCCACATTTTTTTAAATGCATTTATCTATTTTTAATTTATTTATTTATTTTAGTTTAATGTTTTTATTTTACTCTAATATTTTATGTTGTTTTTTATTATTATTTTTAATTATTCTTGATATATTTTTTTAAAAGAGTTTTTTTTCAACTTGTTAAAAAAAAGATTTAATGGTTTTTTTAATGTTTTTATTTTTCTATTTTTTCATTTAATGTTTTTTACTTTTTTTTTAATGTTTTTCTTCAATAATATATATATATATATATATTATATATATATATTTGATTGATTTTTTTTAATGTTCTCTTTAATTTTAATTGTATTTTCTTTTTAATTTTTTTAAGGATCTTTTTATTTTTCGTGTTTTTTTTTAACTGTATGTTTTATTCCTTTTAACATTTTTTTTGTTATTTTTTCTTGAAATTCTATATGAATTATTTTTTTTTACATCAAATACCAGTATCTTTGGATATAAAATTCATAAAAGTTGCATAATTTTGCTATTTTCCAACTTCTTTATTCAAATTTCCATAAACTCCTTTTATTTAACATGTCATTTATAGCGAAAAGGTCGAGAAATAGATATTTTTTTAATTATATGTATATGCAAAATTTGTATTTTTTGTCAGCGAAGAAAAAACCCTCAACAATGTCTGGTCGCGGCAAGGGAGGCAAGGGTTTGGAAAATGGGGAAGCGAAGAGGCACAGGACACCGTCATTTCTGGAGAATGCCATCAAAGATGCTGTCATTAAAAGTGAGCACTCCAGGAGCGAGAATGTCACTGCCATGATTATCGTCTATGCGCTCAAGAGTCAAGGCAGATCCCTCTATGCGCTCAACAAACTCTCAATACCTTCTGAAATTGTTTCCTGTTTTAAAAATCTGTACCTGCGGGTCGTCTCTTCTGATGGTTAGGCGAAGCCGTCGGTTTTGACTGAAGAGAAGTTAGGGGAAGGCGACCTGGAGCTGCTTCGAAGTGAAGCCACTGTGGACTGTTCCCACAATCTAACGCAGGAGGAGCCATGCACAAAGTTCGCACTCTGCGATGCTCTCATAGTGAGGAGCAGGACAAATGTGACCCGTGAGGTGTTCGAACCCTCACGCGGGAGGCTCAAGGAAGTCGGAAGAGCAGGTATGGGGAAAGATAATGTGGATCTTCAGGTAGCCACTGAGTTTGGATGCTTGGTCGTCAATGCTCCCACTGCCAATACCGTTGCGGCTGCTGAACACGGGACCGCCTTGATCACATCCATGGCGTGGAAAGTGCCCCAGGCTGATGCTTCCATGAAGGCTAGAGCCAGATCTCACCCAGATCTGCATGAAGATTAATCCGTTTTCTAGATCCAAGTCAACCTTTCGGGTAAAACATCAATGTTATGGGCACGCGCAACGGATCTTGTGCAGGACCTTTTGCAAAATCTTGAAGGCCGGCTACGGATCCCCTCATCTTGCCTCAGACTGGTCTACAAGCGTAAGCAACTTATGACTACCCTTCCTCTCTCTTTTTACATCATTCAGAGGGATGCCTCTATTGTAGCCACTTTTTGTCTGAGAGGGGGTTCCTTCAGGCAGACCTCCTCTGCCCCTCCTTTCTCTTTTAAAGATGTTGTCTGCAAAGATGCTGCCCATTTACAACCTTCTTCTTCAGCAGGCCATCCATTTGAGGCTCCAAAGCCTTTTCTGGTAGACAAATCAGAGGTCATTCCTTCCATCAATCTCTCCCATTCTCGGATTGATGACCACTATCAACTTTATGCAGAAGCCACTCTTGTATGTAGATTCATTGGGCTATGGCCTCGCACATCAGATCTATACCAATGGATTCATACCAATTGGACCAAAAAAAGCGAGATACACCTATGTTCAAAAGGATTCTTCATTGTGGTTTTTAACCGAAATGAAGATTATCAGAAGGCCTTAACTGGAGGCCCTTGGTTTTGGGGCTTGGAGAGGCTTTTTCTTACTCCTTGGTTTCTAGACTTCAACCCATCTACAGTTGTTATCACCAAAACTCCCATTTGGGTCAGGCTTCCGAACCTTCCGGCGCATCTATGGCATGTTTCGGTCTTCAGAGAAATTACAGAAACTCTATGACGTTATCTGGCTGTAGATTCTTCTCGAAAGGAAAATGGGCTCTACACATTTGGTAGAATTTATGCAGAGATAGATATAAGAAAAGGATTGCCGGATCACATAAATCACAAGTATGGAGATTTCCATTGGACTCAAACCTTGGATTACGAGAACACAGCTTTCCATTGCCGCCATTGTCATCAAACAGGACATCTCCAGAGTTCCTGTCCCCAGGACCTCGACAAAAAGAAGACTCCAAAGGGCAAGCCCAAGTCCAAAAGTTGGAACCCCTGTGCGCCTCCCCAACCTTTGGAGGATTCAAATTTCGCAAGTTCTGATGAGGAGGGAACAGTTGCAGATGGACAGAACGTTGAGATGCCGGAGGATGCTCCCTTGGATGATTCGGCAATCCCCTCCGTCTCTCAGATATCCCAGAAACGTTCTCATTTCACTTCTTCCTCAGATTCTGAGAAGGACTCTCTGCAGCCAGGGCAGATTAGTCTTCAACTTGTTTCGGCTCAGCCAAATTCCACTGATTGGGTCCAAGTAAGTAGGAAAAAAGGGAAAAAAAGTCGTGTGATAGTAACAGCCCCCTCAGGGTAGTTCTATCTGCTTAGTTTTGGTTCTTTGTTATTCCATGTTCTCTTTAGCCCTCTCCTGGTTCTTCGCTAAGGAGCAAGGTGATGCCTTCCACCTTCGGCCCCTTGCTTTTCTGCTTTGCTTGCATGCAAGCATGATTGTACTATACTCTTACCTTTTTTAATAGAATTAGCCTTTACTCAGAAAAATTTTTGTATTTTTTTGTCCAATGTTTTTAAATTTTATTTTTTTAGTGGCAAGTATTTTATGTGTATTGAGTTTTAATTGTAAGTATATAAATATATAAACAATCCTAAATTCAAAATATTAATGTTATTATTAATTTTAAACTTTGAAAAAACAATACTAGAAAAACAAATCTCAAAGAAAAAGAGAAGGTACATGTTTGGAAACCCTTAAAAAATGAACATCCAAGGATGAAAAACAAGGAAAGGAATAAGCCAACTTGAAAAAAATTTAAATAGTAAACATTTAAAAAAAAATGTACATACTTAGGATATAAGAAAATTTAAAGTGTTAAAAATATGCCTTACAAAAAATGTTGATGTTTTTCAAAATCCACATGAAAATCATCCACGTGTTCTTGGATAGATGGTTATCAGGTGCTTTTTTAAGGCACTCCTTGATTTGAAGTCATTGGTTCAATTCCCTACCCTGATCAGGGTGATTTATTGGACATGATGAAGATGTAGTCCTGCTAAGCTTATAAAAAAAAAAAATCCATGAAAAATATCCACACTTAATACATTAGAAAATTCAAACTTTCAAACATAAGTCCTCAAGAAAAATTGATTGGTGCTATGTCAACACTTTTGAAGCTCAGCGTGAAAATCACTAACATTTAAAAAAAAAATCATACTTGATACAAAAAAATTTAAGTGTAAAAAATATGCTCCAACAAAATCTATATTCTGAATCAACGATTACTAACATTTTAAAAAAAATCATACTTGATACAAAAAAATTTAAAGTGTAAAAAATATGCTCCAATAAAATGTATATTGTGAATCAACGCTTTTCAAAATCGACTGATTTTTTTCTACCTCAAAAACATTTGTACTACATACAGTTCCTGTTCGATAGTTTACATTTTTTTTCCTTTAGATTTCCCCTTTTATTTATGTCCAGATTTGAAGGGTTTCCTGCTAGGCACTTGAGGAACATTCTTGCCTCTTATACTAAATGGGTAGCCTGAACACATAATTCATCTAGATTAGTGGGATTAAACATAAGTATAGCATGTCTAAAATAAATATGCAATCCACCTATATATTTAAGGAATATCTTGTGAGGTCAAATCAACACCCAAGATTAATGCTCTTTTTATAAATTCTTAAGTGTAACTTTGCACACTTTGGCCTTTAGCTTATCTAAAATTTTGTCAATTGCTTACTACGTTTTGCATATAAGTTGAAGGATAAAATTTCCTCCTTAATGCAACTATAGAATCATTCTTAGAAGAGATAATTTTACCACCTTTCTTCAAATATTCTTGAGTTCTGGCTTCCTACTAGATAAGAGTTGCACCTTCCAAATGAAGAGAATCAAGTTGGATCTTGGTGACATCATCATCAATATTTTGGATCTTGTAATAACCTTCAATTTGACAAACCAAATAATCTAACATTTCAGCATTTACTTCTCCATTATGCATTGGCAATTAAAACTTGACATCAAGCTTAAGAAATGGAGACTTATCATGTCATCTTGGAGATGTTAGAGGAGTTGGTCTATGTGAACAAGGAGGTGAGGATGGAGGTGAGGGAGGAGGAGAAGGTGGAGGCTTTCTCCCATTATCACCATCACTTTTTGGTTGATTAGAACCTTATCCTTGCAATCATGTTTTTCTTTCATTATACAATACCTTCAACATCTCAATCAAATCAAGGAAATATTTTTGAAATCTCTCTCATCCTCAAGGATCAATTCTTTTTCTTTTCCTTCTTCATGTGCCATGACTTGTTTGATATTTTCCTTCTTGAGCCAACTTGAGGGTTAGGTTCTTCAAATGCTTCTTCTCTTGTTCTCAGTTTAGACCTTCTAAGCATTCAAAAACCTTTCAAATTTTGTCAAAACTTCACAAAAACCATTCTCTGATACTAAACTGATCCAAAAATGAAAGTGGAAGTTTCATTGATTGAATTGAAGTTTCATCTATGTCATTTTGGGAAACGGATTGAAATTGTAAAATTACACAAACATAAGTTAATTTGCAGAATTTTAATAGAATTAAGATGACAAAATGCAACACAAACAATATCAAATTGATAATGGAGTTCACCCATATTGGGCTACATCTTTAGGTCTAGCTTCCAGTGGTGGCCACTTTATTATATGATGAAATTCTTAATACATTAACATACAAGCTTCAATACACAAAAATAACACTGGCATTGTGTCTAGAATGTTATAAACCCACCATCTAGGCTCTTCTTGAGCTCAAAAATGCTTAAAATTGAGAAAAATACCCCCCTTTTTCCAAACTAGTCTACAGTGTCCACCTTCAACATGTCTTGGCTCTACTAACCTAGCAAAAAAATGGTAATAGCCCAATTGGTTGGCTATGCTAGTTAACATCCTACTGGATGTGATTTCGATCCACTAGTTTTGACGAAGGTTCGTTGATATGATTCTTGAATTTTTTAATTTTTTAATGGGTCGTAGCCCAATGCGTATCCTCTGCCTTTGATCTCATTGTATAATCATATGACCAAGGACATGGGAGGTAATACCACATGCCCAACCCCTCCTACTCCTTCGTTGATCGTTTTGTGTTATCAAATGACTAGGCATCAGGTGATATTCCACGTGCCCAATCCCTATCCATCACCATCGGTCATGTTATGTGCATAGAACCAAGGTTAGGTTGGTCGAGTGTGCTCACCAACTCAACCCTGTACCCCCACTTCTCAAGCTGGTAAAGTTTAAATAATGTTTACGCCTATGGATTAATAAGTGGTACATGTGACCTATTGGTCAGGTAGTCATTTCGTTGAAAGGAGATCATGTCATTGATTCCGTCAAAGGATGGTCATTCTATTAAGAAACTTTTAGGACCAATAAGAGGATCACTCGAGGGCCTCTCATACAACCACATGGGGTAGGCTTATTAGCACATACAGTGACCTAGGATTGGTCAACCAAATCAATCAAACACCTAATAACCATGTGCCAATGCCCTGAAGACATTGGTCTAATTTTCATTCGTACAATGCAGTCAACAAATTACATCAACACCACATTAGTGTATGGACTTCCACATCAGCGTCTTTACCCTACATAGTCAACCTACAATTTTGACTTTTTTTTCATTTTTTGAAAATGTCAAAACATGATAAATTTCTCATACGATGTGAGATTGAGGTGATTCAAGCATTCCTTAAATCAGAGTGATGACCTCTAATATTTTGCACTAGTTTCAAGAAAATCTGATTACTTTTATTTTTGAACATTTTCTAGATGACATAGATCACTCACCCTCCTCATCCTCTCCAAACCCACCTCAACCCATCCCCATACGTTAAAGTCACTACTGGCATGAACACATGAATGTCCCTACTACTAGAAGCATGCACATTATTTTGGGATGCGCACACATTGTCCACACTAAAAATGCACATGTTTTTAATGTGCACACATGTTTTTTAATCTAAATTTTTCCTAGCTAGAATCCTACATGTATGGCGACTTGGTTTCTTTAGTTAGAGGTTTGGGATCATGAACAAAGTCGTTTGGACTAGAAATACATGAAAACATAATTATTTCAGAACACACACACTCACACATATATTCAACATAATTTTTCTATAATCTAGACAAATATGTTGTCCATTAAATTACATACCCATATATATTAGATAATGTAGATTCTAAATATGTATTTTTTAATAATAGTTTTACTATTATAAATTCAATTTCATATATATATAATATAATATTATATATATATTTATATATATAATTATATCTATTTATTATATATATATATATTAATATATATATGAATATCAAATAATCTCTCCTAGTTCCACAATACATTTTGGGCAGTCACAATTCGAATAAGGAGAATGCATTTAAGATTTTGACTATATATATATATATTTAATATATATTTATATATATATATATATATAATATATATATATAGATATGGATTCAGAGGACATTGAGACTTACAATATTAGAAAAATGAACATTTGATAATCGTAAGACACTTTTAGGTTGCACAAATAGAAATATTTGTAATTTCAAAGGTAAAATGACATTCATAATAATAAAAAATTATAAAATTAAGATTAAAAATTTTGGAAAAATAGTTGTGCATTACAATAATATATTTCTTACAACTCCACAAGTTTTTGTAGCAAGATTCCATCATATAGATACTCAAATATTGCACTAATGGAAACATATGTATTATATATAGCATGCAAAATAACATGCCAATGTTAAGAAAATTCAAAATTCGCATAGTTAGACAAAATTTCTAAAAATAAAACATATATATTGGAAAGCCAACTCATTTATTTAAGTTTCATAATTTTACACCATATTGAAATTCATTGCATAAATACACCTAACTAGCCCTCCAAATTAACATAATATTGCTTGTTCATGTTTTCATTATCACTAATTTGTCATGTTAGACCATCATTAACTTACATCCACCCCACTACATCATTGATTTATCTCACTAATAGCATGGGAAATCTAATAGAAAGGATCCTTCACTTTGTTCACTAATATAGAATCACACTAATTAATAGAGGGAGGTTTAAAATTGCAAAAATTAAAGTTCATAATTTTACTTGAAGGAGTTGGGGGGCTGGGGGGTTGGCTCATGAACTTTATAGGTATTGGGAGGTATGGAAAGAGGTATCTAATAAAAATATGGTTGATTTTAATTGGAAATGTGTATTAGAAAGGTGGTTAAATTGAAAAAGACATAAGGAGATATTTATCAATATCTAATGAAATTAAGAGGTATTCTTTAATATCCCTTAAACACTACATCTTTCTCAATTCACTAAGTGAAGACATCTCACTAATGGTGAGTTATGAGAATGTGAAAAACCCCATATATACTCTTCATTATATCATCATGGAACCTATTGGGGACCCTACCAGGGCTAGCTATCTTAAAAGGAGAGCCATCATGAGGGTATACGTGCCCAGTATCATTTTTCTTATACACTAAAAATAAATTGTTGTTTGGAAGGAATATCAATAGTGTATTAGCCATAGAATCAAACCCATCAGGGTTGATGTATACCCACCATCATCTTGAAAATATTCTCCATACTAATCATTGAAATCATCTATTTCCTTATTCTTTTTCCTTCTTTTAAGAAGTTTCACCTCGCTATACTTTCAACATTTTGCACTGGATTTTCTAGCAGACTTATGTCTCCCATAGGGTTCTAATCTTGCCTTTTCTCTCTTCAAATGTTTCTTCTTCCATCCTCCACAAATAGCAAAGGCATCATTGGTGGATTTAGAATATTTCCACTCGAGCTTATCAAAAGTCAAAGGCTCTAGGACATTGTGATGCCACCAACCATAGTTGCAATTTTTCTAATGGCTATTACTACATTGTTCCATGAATTTAGAAATGCACACATAAAAGCCAACACCTTTCCTCCTCATCCATATTCACTCCAATTAAGATAGATTTGGTCATAATACATTAAATTCACTTAAGTTCTTAGCTACATGATCACCATCACCCATTCTTAAACAAAATAAACTTTTTCACAAAAAAATTGTTTTTTAACCAATATTTACATAATATAAATCCACGACTTCTTTGAAGAACCTGTAATGGATTTTTCATCAAAAACATTCACAAACTCCTAATTTGGAAGCATGCCTTAATAATATTTTTTCCCTTTCTAAAAAACAATATACCCTTTTCACTTTCCATAGTAGCATATTTGGTTCCTAATACTACAACTCATATATTTTGATATATGAAAA
The DNA here is from genome assembly GCA_000404065.3 of Pinus taeda. NCBI lineage: Eukaryota > Viridiplantae > Streptophyta > Pinopsida > Pinales > Pinaceae > Pinus > Pinus taeda. Next base: position 48,585 of record APFE031587984.1, on the reverse strand, counting down.
TATCCCCATTTTCCCTTTCCATAGCTCACAACTAGCGACATTAAATTTTTCCATTTCTAATCTAGAAATACATGTCATTTCTTTCCAACATTATTTCCTTTTACCAAAACACCCACTAAAAACAATATCACCAATACTTTGGATCTCAATTCATGTTGATATTGTTACTAAATGAAATTTGGTATAGACTTTCAACATTAATCAATATGAGATAACTTGTTGGGAAATATAACCAAACAATTTTAGATAATAAATAATATAAAAAGGAAAACAAGCTGTGTTCAGCCTTTCATTAAGGATTCAACAGCTTTCAATATAACATAACGGTATGCTTAAAAATCACATACATTAGTTTTCTCGAGCCATATCATTAACTAAATAAAAATAAGAAAACCATAAAGCTTCGATAATTTTCCAATTTTATAATTCAATATTAAATAATTAATCCACCATTTGCCAACTCCCAATATTTAGAATTCATTGCATGTTATGGTTATTATAATTTGCATATATTGTATTTCCATATTACGACTTAGTATTTAATATTTATTACACTACTTAAAAAAAAATGCAAAAAGGCAAAACTAACCTATCCCAACAATTAAATATATTTTTTCTTTAAAACTACGAGAAAGATTTGAAGAACACAACCACATAAAGGAGGACTACGGCTATCTCATAATAGCTTCAGAATGATCACAGTTAATTTAAAAATATCATAACAATAATTGCTTTCATATTCATCCACAGTACACGGACTAGAACAAACGACCAAGTGGTCCAAATGCTAATGGCAGTATTTGCACAACTTCAACTCACAACGCACGATTGAATCCTAGTGAGAATACACCCGGTGCTGAGCTGCACAAAGCGAATATATGGTTACAGAAATGAATTAACTAAGCGAAGCTAAACAGAATCTTACTTAAAATATTGAGTCCATTACTGAGAAAAACTAATCGCTTAAATTCTGCTTTTCACATAAAACAGCAAGAGCTGATGCCTGCTCTTATCCTCTGCACAAAAAAACAAGACTGCCAGGCTTGCAATTTAAAAATCTTGTGGATCCCTTTCCTCCGATGACAAAAGTCCTGTAACAGAAGAGGCGTATGTGTCACATGTATAAGCCACAGGTTTCTCGGCATTTATGCCATCCTTATCATTTTCCATATATAACAATTCAGATCTCTGGTTATGAAATAAAATAAAGCCAGTTTAGCCAAAATTGGAATATATTCTCTTATCAGATAAGTTCAGGCCATTAATGATCCTTGATGATAAAGCTAAACCCAAAAAACAAATACAACCAATGAAAACAATAATTATATTAATTAAAAATGTACCCCATCCCACTAAAAAAAATAATCATAGAACAGATCCTCCATTATCACGCAGCCTGGTGGGCTCTGCCGAAGCCGACTATAACAATAAACACAAATCTCCACTGGTCGGCTGATCGAAACCAATCGGTATCGGCCCCATTTCTTCGGCTCATTTTCGTTTTTTTTAGCGTTTTGAGTCTTGATCGAGTCGATATTCGTACTATATTTATGGAGCATGTGATCAACGTCAGGATCCGGTGACCTTCGGATTTAATGTTATCAACGGCAATCTTTTATTGAACTTTATAAACAGCGGGCGTTTTGGATACCGCATACTGTAATCCGCGCTTCAAATACCGGCTGTCAAATTACCAAAGGCGTTATCTCATTCAAATTGCTAACATATTTCAGCTAATTGAACTTAACCTCGAATAGTAACATTAATATAGATAGATCTAACAATTTTTTTAAAATTTTAATACTAAATATATATAGAGAATAATTAAAAAATTTAACCATAAAAATTTAAGTTTTGTTTTTATTTGTAGGGACATGGACAGAAAAACTTATACATCCCTTAAAGATGTAGGATGAGCCTTTTGGCTCAATGAAGTTATGTCATTTTAGAAAAGGAAATTTAATTATTTTTAATTTTTTGTCATTTTGGAAAAGAAATATAAGTATTTTGTAAATTTTGATAGTATAAATGAATTATTGAATTTAGATTAGCTTATTATCCAAATAAATAAATTATGTAAATAAATAAAATCACAACATATACAACAATTTTTAATAAATGTTTTCTTTTAGGTTTTTAGTGTATGTGTGTGTTAAATTTGTTCCAAATAAAAAAAAAATTGTTAAAATCACAAATTTGAAATATAAACTTTACATCATCAAAATGTCTAAAACAAATTTAAGATGCTAAACCTTTATGCACTGAAAAATACATTTTAAATATCAGAAAATTACCATCTAAACAAAACTTGTTACCATATTCTATCTTAAAAAAATAAAAATAAAAAATAAAATAATTAAATCAAATCTAATAAATTCATAATATATTAAATTAATTTTCGAGGTCTAACCAGGTCTAGCATGAATTTTTCATCATCTTAATTCATTAAAAATATATCATATCTTTAATGTTAAAATGAAATCATGTTATTTTTAAAAATTATTATTTTATACTTACTTATATTTATTCTTTTACGAGTACAAAAGGAAATATTATATTTTTAATGAAAATTATTCTTGAAATAAACACATTCTTTATATTTTATTTATGCTCCCAGAAAAACCCTTTATATCATAAATAAAATATATGAAATTAATATTTATCACAATTTTGAAAAAAGTAAAATATTTAAACTCAAAATCTGTACATAGTAATCAAAAAATATGGATTAATAATCTCTGAAAGATTTTGAATAAATAACATACTCCCTCGCTCTGAAATAACACTTTCCTCACGAAAATATATTGACTCTCTGAATAACCTATTCCTCATAGTTCGATCAGCATGACGGAAGACGGTTTTAATATCTCCAACAATTGTTGAACTCTACCTTTGTGCGACCATTTAGAAATACCTCCCGTTTGGAATTGTAGAAGTTTGTTATTTAGTGGTTACTAGTGTCAACTCATTTTCTTATTACTGAATATACTAAGTATCTGTGGGTACAATGTTGTCAAACGTTTCAACGAGATCATAGTAACTAATAACTTTAATCACAAATTACTTTTATAGTTTTAATCAAAAAATATTTTTATTTTTTTAAATATATATTTAAATATTATTGCCAAGTTAATTGCAATTTAAAATATTGTAAAAAAATGCTATTTGTATTATGAAAAATTAAATTCGATGATTAATATAACGATATCAAAAAACAAAACAAATTTTAAAATTCAAATTATATTAAAAAGATTGCAAACATTTCTCATCACAAATTTAATAATGCATTATTATTTTTTAAGTGTAGCAATTTATACTACTTAGAAAAGAGAATTCATGACTATTACATCTATATCGATAGGGTGTTGAGATTAGAAATCAAAGAAAAAGGAACATAGGTTTCTTTCAAATAACAAGAGAAATAGACTCTTCATAACAAATCAAAGTTCATTTGCCATACTCTCAGCCAAGGCAAGTGAACACAACAAATTAAACCAAATGTCATGCATCCACCAAACAAAGAAGACAGTACAACAACAATTACAAGAGACTTTGAATCAAAATCCTCCACAGACAATAGTAATACTCCATACATAAAAGACGCAGGTACATTTTTTCAAGTTGCATTGACCACAAACATCTTCCTCAACGTCACCAAAGGTCAACCACTATTGCCAATTCACAAATTTGATATGGTAGGGCCATCCATCAGTTATGGAAACTGGAGAACTGACAAGCCAAACAATCTGTGATGAATTTTAAGCAACAAAAACGGAAGGAGTAATGAACTGCAAGTCCCTACTCACCCCAAAACAAGTACAACTAAAAGGACCACAAATACACCTAAATATCTCCAAATGTTCCTTTAGTTGAGAGCAAGAAAACCATCAACATCACAAAAACAAGCTTGTCAAGAAAAAAGAAAAAACTTTGATACAATTTTCTAGTCTTCATCTGAAGAAATGATAGTAAAGTCTTGGGCACTGTTAATTAATGGATCAGTAGGATCTACAAAAGGATCCATGAGTTCCCCCAAGGCTGAGTTATGTTGGCAATGATGAATATGAGTTATTTCTTTATTGTCATCAATGAGCACATGTACTGGTTATTGTGTTGATTTTATGATTGATTTGTCATGGATTCATTTTGGTTATATGTTGGTTATAGGAATGGTTAAATGATGTTATCTTGTTATGCATATTATTCATGATTTGGTAAGCTATTGATTGGTTATGTGAATGCATGGGATAACTAGTGTTGTTGCAACTAGTTTGAGAGGGAATTGAAGCTTCTTGATTATTCCTTCCTGAAGCTAAGGAGACATTGAACATATGTGCATTCATGACCTGTAGTTACTATGTATACCATGTGTTTGACAAAATGTTGTAATGTGTTTTGAAACTTCTAAGCAAGATCTATCATTATTACTTATCATATAGACATGTCATTGGTTTAAACTTGATTCTAGAAAGTTTTGGGTTGTTTTCTGCAGTGGCATGTAAGTTAACCCTAAAAATGTGGCACTGATTTCATGGCCACATGCATGGAACTTAGAAAATTCAATTTCAACTGCACCAAGGGAGCCCCGTGAGTGTGGCTAGAGTCTTCCAACTGCAATCACAGTGGCTTATGCATGTGGTTGTGATGTGAGATCAATTAAAAAGAAGTTCTAGCTCTGGTTATGTGCACCAGCAGTTGTGGTTTGACACTTAGGTGATATGATGTCCCTAAAAGGTTTCAGTAAGTTTCTTATTAGTAGGCCCCACTTCCATAGCTAGAAGTTTGAATTGTGTCATGTCATAGTAAGTCTCTACTCATGTTTACTTGGAAGGCTTTAAAAATAAGGTAAATGTGGAATGCACTAGTTACATGGTGGTATTAGAACAATGTTACAACTCTAGACGTAGGGATAAATGCAGATTGTTATGCATGCATGTGAGTAGTTTATATGTTTATTAGGCATGCATGTTAGCTACTTATTGTTATGGTTATGATATCCATGTATGAGTTGTTATTCTTATGATGTTGTATCGTGCTAATCTAGATTGGCCTATGCAGATGCAATAGCCTCCCCTCAAATACATTAAGGTATTTTTCAATTATGTTTTACATAAGTCATAATGGCATATTTTAGGACATAGAATGCCAAGAGATGAAGAACAAAATAGTTGAGTATAGTTTATACGACTCTCCATACAAGCTAGGAGAGACTTCGGTTGGATGGGAGAGATGAGTTGAATAGCAGGTACAGAGAGATTCTCCTAGTCTAACAAACACATTGAGAAGTTTGAAGGTAGAGATTGTGAGCTGCAAGGTAGACAATGAGTAGTTGATTGAGGCACAACAAATGCTTGCCAAAGCTCAGGAAAAATCTTCTAAGGTTAACGCAATGATTTTTTAGATCCCTATAAATTTGTAGAACGAGGGAAATCTAGGGATTGTTTAGGGATAGCAGCAAAAGAATAATTTTATTGATGGAAGTAGGTCTCAGAAGGGCTATATGATGGACAAGGATGATATAGTGATGGTTGGAAGATCCTTTAATATAGTTGACAGGAGGGCTAATATTCATGGATTCCACTCTAGCTCTAGGTCTGAGAGACATCATCATCATCATTGCCAGCATATTTATAGGAGTACTGAGAGGGCGTACTTTCTAGAAGAGTTCAACAAAGCCAAGCCTACTACTTTTGATAGAAAAGCAAATAAATTAGCATATGTAGAATGATGATTGCTAGGGACGAATAATTTCTTTAGAATGTAAGATTATTCAAGAAACATGAAAGTTGAGATAGCCACATTAAATCTCAGGGAAAAGCAGGCATCTAGTGGGAAAGAGTTAATCATAACAGAGGCATCAGGGAAGAAGAGCTGATTTGGAATGAGTTTGAAAGACTCTTTAAGAAGAAGTACCTATTTGAGAGGTATTATGATAGAAAGGCCAAGGAACTCTATGAACTCAAGATTAGTTCCATGACAGATGAAGAGTACATGACCAAATTTCTAGAGTTGTTGATGTATCTTCCCTACCTTAAGGATGAGAAGGCAAAGGTCCAAAGGTTAAATAGTGGGTTGCCATTATTATTCAAGGATGAGATTGAGCGTGATGGGCCTTGGTCATTGGAAATCTGAAACATTGTTATGAGCAGTATAATGATAAGCCTAAGTTCAAGCGAGAACCAAAAGGTAATGAGAAGACAAAAGAAAAATGGCCCAATAAGAAAGGAACATATCAGGATGCAGGCGACAAGGAAAATGTGGGACCTCATTAGAAGTTCAATGAAATTGAGAGAGGACATGCGTCTCAGCCTGAGGAGTAGAAGAAAAAAGGAAATGGAATGAAACCTTTGAGATGTTGGTTATGTGTTTGAGAGCATCACAAGGGGGATTGTCCATCACATCAGGGTGGCAGGATTCATATTTACAGTGCTCAGGGGGCATAAACAGTTGGGGATCTAGGCCGAATCCTTCCTTAAATCTATGCAACAGTGAATAATAGGCAGGAAAATCATCAGTCATTACTTATCTAGAATGATTGTAAGCTTTGTGATTAATTTGTTTCTATTTTTATTGATCTTGGACTGAATTATATCTATATTATTCACGACCTGGTGGATAAATGTCTGTTGAATAAGGAACTGCATGCAAAATAGTTATTGTTGTAGTTGGCTATAGGGAATAAGAGAAGAGTTCATCACTGGGGGAGATCTTGTGCATTTGAGCTTAATGACATGGCTATATCAACACATCTAAATATGCTTACTTTGGGATCATATATCATGCTTTTGGGCATGGATTGGCTATTCATTGATAGGACCAAGGTGGATTGTTGTGACAAGGTCATTGAGTAATTGGATGATGATGGAGAAAAGAGAATCTTATAGGGAATGAAGAAGCCTACATCATTGAGAATCATTACAATTATGTAGGCAAAGTGTTGCTACAAGAAAAGGTGTTTATTATTTATGGTTCACATTTCAAGTGACAAAGGGAAATGGGGAGAGGATGATGATGTCTTGAGGAAGTATCCTATCTTGTTGCGATTTCAGGATGTGTTTCCTATAGAGATCCCAGATTTTCTTCCTCATAGGGAGGTGGAATTTTCTATTGAGTTGGTACTAGGAGCACCACTAGCAACTGAGACACCTAGTGAATGACCACTATAGAATTGGCAAATCTAAAGTTGCAACTTAAAAGGATGCTTAATAAGGGATAAGTAAGGCCAAATGTGTGACCTTGGGGTGCACGAGTGTTTTTTGGAAGGATGAAGGATGGTACTCTTAGCTTGTGCATTGGTTGGAGGCAGTTGAACAAGGTCACTATCATGAACATGTACCCATTTCAATAGATTGATAATTTGTTTGATCAGTTGAAGGGAGCTACAATGCTTTTGAAGATTGATATGATATCAAGATATCATTGGGTGAGCATCAACGAAGAATACATCTACAAGACTTAATTTCATACAAGGTGTGGGAACTATGGTTTTCTGGTGGTTCCTTTTGGTCTTACCAATGCTCGACCACCTTAATGTGTTTGATGAAAAAGTTTGTTGCACCCTTATCTTGATAAGTTTATGATGGTCTTTGTTGATGATATATTAGTATATTTAAAGAATGAGGAGGAGCCTGCAGAGCATCTAGTAGCGGTATTGAGATTATTGAGAGAGCATCAGTTATATGCCAAGCTCAACAAGTGCAGCTTCTTTCAAACTCATACTCATTACTTGGGACATGTTGTTTCCAAGGAAGGGATAGTAGTGGACCCAAAAAAGATTAAGAATATCACGGAGTGACCAGCTCTAAGGAATGTGGACGAGCTTAGATCATTCATGAGACTAGTAGGATATTATAGGCGGAAGTTACCAAAGACTGACTATCCTATCACATCTTTGCAGAGGAAAGGGAAGAAGTTCGAATGGACTAAAGAGTGTGCAACTAGTTTTGAGCACTTGAAGCAATTGACAAGAAATGCTTTGCTTTCGAAGATTGCAGATCTTGAGAGGGATTTTGTTGTTTGTATAAATACTTGAAAAGGACTTAGTGGAGTCCTGATGTAGGAAGGACAAGTGTTTTGATAGGAATTTAGGAAGTTGAATGTGCACGATCATAACTATGTGACTCATGATCTTGAGTTGGAAGCTATCATTCATTGATTGGAGATGTGGAGACATTATCTCCTTGGTAGGAAGTTTGTTCTGATGAGTAATAACAGTGGGATAAGGTATTTATTTGACCAACCCAATCTAAATGCCAGGCAAGCTAGATGGTTGGATACTCTCAGTGAGTGATTTTGAGATTAGGTAAATCAAGGGCGAGGAGAACTGGGTAGCAGATGCTGTTAGTTGAAGTCCCTGACTTGGTTGGCATTTGCACATATTAATATGTGTTATTTATTTATTGTGATCAATGAGCACAAGTATTGGTTATTGTGTTAATTATATGACTAATTTGTCATGCATTCATTCTGGTTATATGCTAGTTATATGCATGGTAAATGATATGCTCTTATTATGCATCTTGGCCATAATTTGATAAGTTATTGAATGGTTGTGTGAATGCATGGGCTAACTAGTGTTGTTGCAACTAGTTTGAGATGGCATTAAGCCTTCTTGATGATTCCTTGATGAAGTTAAGGAGACATTGAACATATATGGATTCATGACCTGTATTTACTATGTTTACCATGTGTTCAATGAAATGTTCTTATGTGTTTTGAAACTTCTGAGAATGGTCTAGCTTTATTTCTTATATTATAGACATCTCATTACTTTAAACTTGATTTAGGCAAGTTATGGGCTATTTTGGACAATGCCTGTAGGCTAGCCATAAAAATGTGGCACTAATTTCGTGGTTGCATGCATGGAACTCGGAATATCTAGTTGAAACTACATGGTGGTAGGTTTTTGTGCACGGTTGGAGCGTTCCAACTGTGCTCACAACGACTTATGCCTGTGGTTGGGTTGTGAATTCAATTGAAAAGATTTTCCTGCTTCGACTCTAAGCACCAGGGATTGTTGTCTTACACCTACGTGACTTGATGTCCTTAAGAAATTTCAGTAAGTTTTTGGTTAACAGACCCCACTTCCATAACTAGAACTTGGATATTGAGTAATGTTGTAGTAACTCTCATTGCATGTTTAACTAGAGAGCTTGTAAAAATAGGTAAACGTCAAATGGAATAAATACAAATAAGAAATACTATCTTATAAATTACGTTACACACAATGCCAATGCAATTGATTTTAACCCATTAGGATTATCTGAACCCATTAGGATTATCTCATTGTCCAAAGTTAGGGATAAGGGTTAAAAATGTAGCATTCGACCCACACTTCAAATTACGAGATTGCTTAACAATCTCATGAATCTCGTGGCTCAAAAAGCTCCAACCCGCCTTGAAAAAATATGATGTAAAGTCGTGTGGATTGGTGATTTATTTCGACTTATTTCGAGGCGTTTCTAAAAGCACTTCTTCCACTTCTTAAAAGGATATCAATCGCGTTAAAGCAGGATTCCGCTCGTTACTAACGAGTTTAGGAATATAAGTGGTAACCTTTTTGATATCAGACTAACGACTATAAAAAGTATATGTTAGGAAACCCTTATAAAAAGCGACCAATTCCTACTCAATTCCCTGCTGCAACTTTCTCTACCCATCCCTCCAGTCAATGAAAGAAATTATTAGCAAAGTAACAATAAAAAAAAGCGACCAGTTTCTCCTCGATCCCCTGGTGCTGCAACATTCTTTGTCGATCCCTACCTGTCAACGAAAAAAACTACGAGCAAAGTAATTGAAAATTTAATTAGATCATTTTAAATTATTTAATAAATGCAAATATATAAAATAACATGGATTGCACATGATATCCTATATTCATTTTCCTGAAATACGTAGATTTTAAATACGGCCTCCGAAAATAGGGATGGTTGAGCTTTTATTTGGAGGTATGGTTTAAATAAGCTTGTAAGTTGTAGTGTATTGGGTTAGGTTGGACGGTAACAAAATTGGAAAGTTATTTAGGTTAGAAATTAGCTTGATTTTTCAGTTTGTTTATGCATAGTTGTGTTAGGTTCAAAGTATAGGGATAGGTTTTTTGATTTATACATAATTTTTTAAATAACACGATGATTTTAAAAAAAAAAAAAAAGAGAAGTAAACAATGTAATATAAATTGTGCAAGTTGTAAATTAAGAATTTTTTTATCAAGATGAATAAGTTGAATATATATATATATATATATAAATAAGTTTGGGGTTGCAATCTCTATATAATCATGAAGGAAGATGGAACAAGTCCAAGAGCACTTTATAAATTACAATCTCAAGGTTAAAGGACAATCTCAAGATTAATGGAAATATACCAATATACCTTATCTTATACTCCTAATTGAAGCAAACATTTCCCCTACTAAAAACATCACTTTGAATATGCATCTTATGTATAAGAATGAATTTGACAACATGGAAGCCAAAAGGTTTCCTAAAATTTCTTCTAACTCAACTCAAAAAGGGATGGCATAAAGATTCACAATCCTGTTTCGACTATGAGATGATAAAGGAGGAGATTATGTTGCAAATTAGAGGGGCAAAAAAAATCTAAGATATCATCAGTAGGTGACAAACCTCACTCTCCGAAAAATCAAAGTATCTCTCTCTCTTGACTAATCTTAAGATAAAAATCAACATTGCTACAATGATAACAAACTCTCATAAGTTTTATTAAAAATGTGTGTTAATAAATTTCCACTCGGCTTGGGCTTATGGGAGGGGATGTGACACTCGGTTGGGCTCATGCGCTGGGCTGGGAAAATTCATTGCAAATAGGAAGATCATCGCTGCATAGGAAGAATGAAAATAGCTGGGCTGGGATACTCAGCCCAAAACATCATAGGATGAAAGAGTTTGTCACCTTTGCAATGCTAAGAAAATTGATGATAAAAACCACTTTCTCTTAAATTATCCACTTTATATTCACATATAATCATCATTATACCAACCTTATTGACTTATAACAACCAAAATTATAATAATTTTGAAATACTTCCTTAATATTGAAAAATTCCTAATAATATTTTACCTTCTTTTAAAACATGACAATATCAATTTTAACGGACAATAATCATCATTAAAAAATAAAAATATGATAAAATAAAACCTAAATATACTTTAAAAGTCCCATTACAACGTCATATGAAACAAATTTTCATCCTTTCAAGGTTTAGGCTGTAAATGTGTTTGAAATGTGATTGTACCATAAGCAGCCATCGTTCAGATAAAACCAAAACCTTAAGTTTTACAAAAATAGCATCAGAAAATTTCTACATTAAAATTCATAACCAAATTAGATGCCATCCTTTCAAGGTTTAGGCTCTAAATGTGCTTGAAATGTGATTGTGCCGTAAGCGAAGCCATCGTTCAGATAAAACCAAAACCTTAAGTTTTACAAAAATAGCATCAGAAAATTTTGGCATTAAAATTCATAACCAAATTAGATGGGTAAAATCGGCCAGAGAGCATACTATAAAGCATTAAATGTTTGACTACATGAGCCTTGCTTAACTCTTTAACACGCGCCAAAGTGATAGATAAATAAAAAATAAACACACTTATTAAAGAACTAACGAAACACATGTAGCTAAACATTTAATACCCTATATACCCTATAATATGCCATGCCAGTTTGCCAGTTAGCACTTGCCCGTAAAATCTACTAAAACCCATAAAACAGAATGTGGCAACCATGAAAAAACACGTGTTCCCTTCTCATACGTTTTGGTGTTTCTGCTAGACTCGCAGATTTCATATTCTAAGAAACATTGAGAAAGACATGAGCGTTTACCAGGGCCCCACTTGAAGGGGCGGTTTTGGGCGGTAGCACCAATCGATTGTCTCCATCCATGTCATCAAGCTTTGATTCACGCCATAAATATAACTCCAAAGACTATCCCACTTTATCATCATCCAGGCTCTTTGATTAGTCATTCATTGCTCTGCAACTCTGGGTTCTCTGTGCTTCTCTTATCTCCTGCATTTCTAACTCTCTTTTACGCGCCCAAAAACAATTGGAGTTCATTCAGAGCAGTTAGAGTTTAATACCAGCAGTCATGATAAATGAAGAAGGAGCTGTATCGGAGCAGCGGGGCTTTGTGGGCAAAGACTACACAGACCCACCTGCCGCTGATCTCATTGACACTAATGAATTCAAACTATGGTCATTCTACAGAGCTCTGATAGCAGAATTCACTGCCACATTGCTTTTTCTCTATATCACCGTTGCCACTGTGATTGGATACGCTAGAACCTCATCTGACTGTGGGAGTGTTGGCGTATTGGGTATTGCCTGGTCCTTTGGTGGCATGATTTTCATTTTGGTTTACTGCACTGCTGGTATTTCAGGTCAGTAAAGCTTCAAAGACGATGAATTATCATATATACATATTGATAGCTCTGAAAGACTTGGAGCAACATAGTGACAGGAACACTGTTGTGGTTGGGATTCTGAATTTCTGCTTTTGCTTTTTTTTGGTGTTTGGTGTTGCAGGAGGGCATATCAATCCTGCTGTAACTTTTGGCCTGTTTTTAGCTAGAAAGGTTTCCTTGCCAAGGGCTATTCTGTATATGATAGCACAGTGTTTGGGGGCCATTTGTGGGACTGGATTGGTGAAGGCCTTCCAGAAGACTTTCTATGATAAATATGGGGGTGGAGCTAACTATGTGCATCCAGGATACACCAAGGGTGTGGGTTTGGCTGCTGAAATCATCGGCACGTTTGTGCTGGTTTACACTGTTTTCTCTGCAACTGACCCCAAGCGCAGTGCTCGAGACTCCCATGTTCCTGTATGTTTAAATATACATATATATGCCATATAATAGTTTCGTATTTGCATATTACATGGGGACATACGTAACAGCAGGAATTTTCATTACACCTGCTTTTGGTGTGTAGGTCTTGGCTCCATTGCCTATTGGTTTTTCTGTTTTCATGGTACATTTGGCCACCATTCCGATCACTGGAACAGGCATCAACCCTGCAAGGAGCTTCGGAGCAGCAGTGATTTTTGGCCACAAACAATCCTGGGATGACCATGTAAGTGTTTATTTCCACCTTTTTCGTCCTTGTTAGGGTATATTGATATTCTATTATAAGCGCATTCTGGAGCTTAGTGTTTGACATATATAAAGAGAGTGCTTGGACATTGCAAATGTAGTAATAGGAGAATAGCCTAAGGATCTAACGCACCATATTGGGATCTTTTGAGTTTTCATGTGACTGCAACTTGTTTCTTTTGACTACGTTATAATAGTAGATGGAATGTGCCTATGCTATACGTTAGGATCTATGCGCATGGGCTCTTTTATAGTTTTACAGTTTTAAAATTATTCAGTATAGACCAAAGAATTTCGTAATCCAAATGTTAGTACTTGCTATAGCTTAAAAATTGTGAAGCTTTTTCTTATTAATATTATTAATATCAGCTGATTGATTCAAATTAAAGTTAAGATTATTCATCTGGACTAATACTTGCTTAGGGAATACAGAAGCCTGATGACTATGCCTTGTTTGTGCAGTGGATTTTTTGGGTGGGTCCTTTTGTGGGAGCTGCACTAGCGGCTGCTTACCACCAGTACATTTTGAGAGCAGCAGCCATCAAGGCCTTGGGGTCGTTCCGAGGCAACGTTAATGCGTAATTAGGCAACACTGGTTGCAGGTGGACTTGTCTGTGTATCAGGTATGTAGGTTTACAATAAATGAATAATTGCCAAGGAGAAGTATCACTACCATTGGATGAGAAACCCGTGAAGAGAATTTATCTGTGGAGGGTAACTTCTTCTGTCGGAGCCTAGATTTGGGGAAGTTGGCACAGACAGGGTTGTAGTAGGTTTGCTTCTTTGGATTGAGAGTATTGTTGCATCAGCAGTAATAATGCTTCTAGTTTCTTCGGAGCCATTATCTTTCACGCCTCACTATAGTAATCTGCTAAGACGACTGAGCACAATTTAGAGTAATGTATCTCTTATTATAGTCGAGTACATATTCTTTTCACTTTTGCTGGATCTTCTGCCGCTCGTAATATACTATTCTTCTTCTTCAGAATGCATAGATAAATTCAGTAATTTGAAATGCTGGTTCTACATCCTGGAGTGTATTTTTTCACTTTACCTCCTGCATTGTCTCACCCGTACATGGTACTCCTTTAATCCATTTCACTATTTCACAAGGCATAGGGACAAAAACAATAACCGGAAACGAGTATTTGCGCAGATCCAACTACTAATAAAATATCAGTTGATCATGGGGTGGATTTTTTCACTTTAGCTTCTGCATTGTCTGGCCCGTACATAGTACTCCACTAATCGATTTCACTATTTCACAAGGCATAGGGACAAAAACAATAACCGGAAACGACTATTTGGGAAGATCCAACTAATGATAAAATCTCTACAACTGAAAGTACAACAAAATATATTTAGAATCCGCTTTTCATGAAAGAAAGTAACAAAACACAGGTTGCTACTCTTTTTACCCACAAGCTTTTCAGAGTTCTACGCCCACTTTGTTAAACAGAGTAAGAAAAGACTATTCTAGGTCCACAAGACAACACAATATATTATTTAATATATAATTGAGCAGTTCACATACTAATTGTGTGCAATACAGATGTGCAGTGCAATACATCCACATATCAAAACATACATAGTGCAGTCAACCATATTGAATACTAATTGTGTGCAATACAGATGTGCAGTGCAATACATCCAGATATCAAAACATACATAGTGCAGTCAACAATATTGAATGGCTATTCCAACAATGCATTAATATTTTCTTATTTTAATTTACGGTTATAGATGGTCTGTATTGGATTTCCTTTGCCTAAATGAAACTGAATGTAACTGACACGCTAGTCAAATACTTCATTTACTTTCAAGTTGCTTTAACCTTACAAATTTTTCTTAGTTCTCCGGAAATGTCATCGTTATGGGCATTAAATCCCGTAGTTCGGATTAGTTCCAACACTCCTCTTTAAGCACAATTACTATTATTCATGATGCCCAAGTTATTTCTGAGATAAATAAATTTTTTTGCTAATGGTTTGGTGAAAGTGTGAGCATATTATTTTTGTGACCTGTGATGTTAAACAACTTTTCCATCATTAATTAACTCCCTAATGAAATGATACCTCGTGTTAATATGTTTACTTCATTTTTGAAACGAGTTTTTGGATAAGTAATTATAGAGTTGTTGATACAATAAATATTTGATGTTTCTCCTCATTTATGTTTTAAATATTTCAATATTTTTCTCATCCAAATTGTTTGACAAGCCACCCTTATTATTGCAACATCTTTAGTTTTAGTTGTGGAAAGAGAAACAATTTGTTGTATCTCGGAGGCCCATGAAATGACTCCCAAAGCTGTAACAACTCCGAAATAAAAACACATAATTAATTAAATTAATCAAGTGATTTATAATCGACAAGCACTTTATCAAGTAGTTAACATTAAATTACAAAAATATGAGTGGAGAAATAACTTACCTGTGGAATGCTAGTTGACCGCTAGCAAAAATATGATTGAACAGAGAAAATTTACTTGTGGAACTTTAGTTGACCGCTAGTTGAATTTTTGCTACCTGCAACAAGATCTTGGGGATGACTCTCCACCCAATTATAGGCTTAGTTGCACATAATCTTGCTAGAATTGGCCACCCTCGAGCCCTCAGTCAACGTACTACTGCCAACCCCAAAATAACAACACAATTAATTAGATTAATCAAGCAATTTATAATCAACAAACATTTTATCAACTAGTTAACATTAAATTACAAAAATATGAGTGAAGAGAGACAACTTACCTATGGAACGTTACTTGATCGTTAGCAAAAATATGAGTAAAGAGAAGCAACTTACCTATGGAATGCTAGTTGACCACTAGTTGAATTTTTGCTACCTACAACAAAGTCTTGGGGATGAATCTTCACCCAACCGTAGGCTCAATTGCACAAAATCTTACTCCAACTAGCCAACCCCAAGCCCTCAATCAATGTACCACTCCCAGGAAATCCTTTGTCTCACAACACTATTCTCTCAAGAGAATGACTGGTGGAATCATGGAATGATGGAACGTCTCTCATCTTCCTCCCGATCTATTAAATAGAGAAAACATTGGAAGGGGAACCACATGCACACACTCCATGTGTCAACATGCAAATTTACTGCTTTCTTGTTTTATTATTTTCTTTTTACTTTTTGATAGCTTTACTGATTTTCATTGTTTTCTTGTTTTTCTTATTTATTTTATTAATTAGAGCATGTAATTAATTTATTAATTTATTATTATTTATTGTTTATTTATTGTTACTATTATTTTATTTATTGTTTATTATTTATTTAATATTATATTATTTTTATTACTTATTATTTATTATTTATTATTAAGGGACATTACTTTTATTTTGTTATTTATTACTTCATGTAATAGTCCTGGCACCCTCTACTGAACTAGTATAACAAGCAGGTATCAAAACTTTCACAACATCCGGGAAATCCCAAGGAACCTTTGTCATTTTAGCCACTTTCAGAATTAGGCATAAGCCTCCTCAGTCTATATCCTAGTTCATCGCTAGCCTTGAAGCTCATGCCTAACTCAGACCTCATCTGCCTCCAAGGCCCTGAGGCAGGCATCTGGTACAATACTCAATGTCTCTAGGCATTTCGCAAGGTTGGCCCACTACCTCCACAACTCACTAACGTGCACAACCCTAGGCATCGAATTCCTTACACCCCTAATAGACTTTGACATCCCAATACAATACTAGGCACCCAACCTTCATTATAAGAATCTTGGCCTCCTCAAGATGGTCCCATAGACCTCAAGAGCTATACAAGACAAAGGAATCACTAGCATATGTAGTGTTGATTGAGTTTCTCCCCAACCCATATGGTGTTACTTATTCTCCCTCGTGCGTATGGGCTCACACGAGATAATAAAATAAACTGGCCCTCTTGGCCCACTTGTGGAGTCCTGTTAATCATCTCACCTCAACATGTAACCAATGCATTAGCTTTACCATCATAGTACCATAAAAAATAATCTACATGCCATGTCTTGCATGTCATCATGTAACAGTCATCATTGTTAATCACAACATTATGAATAATAATGAACTGCATGCTCACGCATGTCATAAATTTGTACGCAACGATCACATGCTTCACCTCATGAAATATCAGCATAGGTTATAACATCAACATATTTGCATCAAAGACATATCATGACTTCACATAATAAATGAACCACATGTCAATAAACCTCATATTATAACATCATAATTCCTATACCACGTTATGCATATCATATCCATCATGAGTATTCAACATTAAATACCTATCATCACATAGTATATGAATATGTCATTATACCTTGACCTAACATCATAATGCCTATGCATATCATCATCATCCTAAGGATGCATCATCACTATTGTAACAATTATATAAATATGAACCACATGTGCATAATCACCCTCATACCATCCTCTCATGAAACATCATCAATATGAGAAACATCTCAATACTTATCAAATATAGAATAATACCCTCTAAGCATTTTATCATGATTTATCAGAAAAGTCAATTTCATTTACTTTACAAACATTCAACTATGAACTAAGATTATTCAACATCCATCTAGGATCTATGTTATCTCATCAATGTTATTAGAACTATGTTTTCATCAAGATACCAGTTACTTTTTCAATAATCATTTCCACTCCCTTCCACTAGGAAGTTGACCATTTACACCATAAATATAATCATCTAAGTACATCATTCAATTTCACATGAGCCTCATCATCTTGAGCCTTAATCTTTCGTTATATATTCTTCCTTCCCCAAGGAAATTCTGGTGAAATTCATTGTTAAGATATTACTAGCAATACAATCATTCTTTTTAATCATCTATCTCACAATTAAAATCCCTTGGTTTTACATCCATTTACCCTTTGGCTTATCGATTCTAATATCGCTATAGGAAATTGCATATAAATACTAGGTCATCATGATTGAATTTTATATCATGCTTAATTTACTTGCATGAGGGTTTGTTGATCCATGTTGACTTATACATACATCACTTAAAAATTATCATTTTCATCCACAAAAAATATTTGCTTATCTCATTAAGTTCCTATCTCAATACCACTTGATTGCTTTATTGTAAATTCACCCTTTTTTGAGTTGGGCAAGATATTCTTGCACATTAAATACTATCTTTATTTTAGATTTTGAAACAGTTGGAAACACTACTACCATCATTTTCCATGAAAATTTTAAATGTGTGGTGTTCTGTGGAAACAACCTCTTTTAACGCTATGGGAAGAAAACTTGATAAGTTTCTCTATGTGAAGTCCTACTCATGAAACATTGAGTGCAAATCAGTCAAGTACAACCTTTATTAATTGACACACTTCTTTTGTCAATATGTACACAATCCTTCTCAAGGTATCCTTATAAAATTTCTAGCAACATTTCTTTGCTATACTTCAACTATTATTTATTTTTTTATCATTTAAACCTTTAAACATCTTCCTCATTTATCATCACTGATCATTATGAAAATTCTCAACTTCATACCTTCACACTTTTAAACTATGTAGATCGTCACTATGACCATTACCAATCATGTTTCTTGGTTCACTCATCAATACCCTTAAAAGAACTTTCTTCTTGATAGAACATCCCTTCTTTTCCTCCTACCTGATATTCATAGATATATTTTTATTTTTCTCCTAGTCTTAATTTCCTAATATTCCATGTCTACTAGCTTCAAAAATGAAACTTCTTCACTTCATTCTATTTTATTAAATTGACTTTAATTTCTCACCTCCAGTAATTGTGGGTTCTTTTCCACCTCTCTTAGCATTGATACACTTTGGAAATGTTGTTACTATTTCCCAACTTGGGTGATACCCTATAAATTCATTAAGATGGCTACCAAATGTAATCCACTTATCATTTCTTGTTATCCATAATAAAACTGCCTAATCATACATCTTATTATCCATAATTCATGGATATAGTTAGTTACCTATGGAAAACTTTAAAATGTGGCTCTCCCATTAGAGGGAAAAACTATTATAGATGTTGTCATGCACACAAATTGTCTTATCCAAGTTGGCCATAATCACTGTATGAGCTATCATTAGTTATCATCATTAGAAAATTTCCAAGTTTCTCCTTTCCATTTCTCCTTAGACAACTTTATCCAATATATGCAATTAACCTTGAATCATGAAACCTCATGTAATATTATACTCAACATCATAATTGCTAATTAAACTAAACTAAAATCATAGTGTATGATTTAGATGTATCATAAAGTTTAAACAATAAAACATCGTTTTAGATGCTCCATAAAATTATTTGTCTTAGCTAAGTAAGCAATGAATCTACTCATTAAAATCTATCAATGCAAATTTTGAAGAATATGATTTACTAGGAATAAGGTAAAGTAGTGTGGAGGCTAAATTAAAAGTAATGTAAAATTCATGCACATATTTCTATGATTGACCATTCACAAAATCAAAAGACAAAGTATTAAAGAAAATAGACAGGGATATTAAAGATATTAAAGGAAAACCCATACTATAATGAAAATTCTCATGCAGCTCCAAGCGTCCCTTATTAAACTCCAGTTTTTGTCCACCTTATAATTAAACTCCAATTTGAGCCATTATACACTGAGTGGATAATGATCAGATAAGATTTTGTTGAGCCACCGCAGCATGCTAGAATTGAACCCTTTCACTTAATAATTTGAAATAAAATGACTATATGTGATGAATGAAACAAAAGTATAGAACTTCAAATGCTAATTATAGGAACATTTAGTGACAACAATGTGAGCAACCGAACCTATAATTTCTTTTAGGTTGGATAAATTTGATACGCAATCATCGCTTTGAACCTCAAAAATCATACTATTATTGGACTGCATACTTTCAGTGGTGTGTGCGCTTTTAAATTTATTGCAGGGTGGATATAAGCTATTCTCGAATATCTCTTTTATTGTTTGACTAGTACTTTGCATGTTATTGTAATCACAATTTGGAAGAGAAACACCTACAATACATTGTCTACCAACTATTTTGATATAATACCATAGTGAATCAAACAAGTAAACTCATATTTTTTTTTGGAAATCTCTAAGATATTCTAAGTGTGTATGTTATGACTATGACTAATATAAAATAGTATTTTTGGGGCTGAACTACTTTTGTGCACAATATATGTTTCGTGCTTGTTATTTAAATACTCTACATTGTTCCTATGCTCATTGTATAACTGTGTTAAACAAAAATATACCTACAACAATGCATCTATAAGTTGTTTGACAAAACATCTCATTGAAAACTCAAAAAAACTCAGAAATTACAGTGCGTTTATTGAGACATTTCCAAGAGGAAATAATACGAATGATGATAATTCTTAATATTTATCCATTTTCATTTCAGAATGCTGAATGCAAATTTCATTTTCCAATTTATTTATTTCTCTAAAATTGTACTAAGTTTCATAATCATTAGCTATTATAATTGCGACTAGATTACAAACTTTCATTATATTGTATAAAGGTAGATTTCCTATTTTCAGCGATACTTTAAAGTGAAGAAAAATGGAGCTTCCTCCATGTGTAACCCATGAAGACATAGTGGTTGATTTTTTTTTTTTCCTAAGCTTGAAAAAATGTGCTAACAGACTAATTATCAGCCTTGGCTAGGGAACATTCACGTTTATTGCAATTTTTTCTAGGGCATTTTGTCAGTTGCAGAATGATGGTTTTCAATGGTAGCCTATGGTTGAGAAAATCGTTGAATTGTTTGTTGCTCAGAACCTCATTCAACAGGGCCTTGGTCCACCTAGTAAAGAAGGAAGTTCCAGCCTTAAAAATGCAAAACAGGTGGCCCTTGAAGAATATTTTGCAATCCTCATGAGGAAAATATTTTTCTAGATTTTGAAGAATAGGCCAACTATGATCATGTTTCTCAAAATTCTACTTTAGTCTTGAAGAACTTTTTGGTGTCCTATTTTGGGAGAAAAAAGAATATGGTTTGATGTTTCTTTCAGGATGGATGGGAACAAGAAAGATGACATAGTTTTGAGCTCCTATAATGAAGAAAAAAAATTCATTCCCAGCTCAGATTTAAATGATTAGTTGCTAGTTTTAGATTGAAGCTTTGAAGAGTATCCTTGTAGGCCTCGGTTTCAAGATGAGACAAGAGGAGAGAATTTCCAGCCTTAGTCATGGACATGACTATATGTAGCAAACTATTGTAATTCTAGAAAATGATGAAAGCTCGGTAAACATGTAAAACATCTGGTCATATATTTCAATCCTTGGGGACGTTTTAGATGAAAAATGTTGGCATGAAGGACTAAGCGTTCCTATCTAAGAGCAATCAAAGGGAAAATATGATGAAGATAATAGCAAAGTGATTGAAGAAGATTATAATCATAAAAGTATTATTACTATTCATCAAACTATTTTTTCCATCATGCAAATGGAGCTATTATCAAAACGAAGCACGTATTTTCAGACGGAAATAGAACAAAGGAAGCTCTGAAATTAGTGTGTTTACTAAATACATGGACAACATTCAAATGGGGTAGCAAGAAGACAAAGTCACAAATCTGAAACAGAATTGAAATGTATTTTATTTGAATTTTGAAGAAATCACCCAAGAATTAAAAAATGGTCCTAGTTCAAATTTTGGTTATTTATTTATGTAAACACCAATGCAACCAGATACATAATCCTTTGACAAGCGTTGATGGCAAGTGTAATGTTTCAGAAGTCAAATTCTGAGGCAATTTCAAAGTGGTGAAAGTGATTCAAGAATAAAAAAGGCAAAGATTCCCACTTACTATCTCAACTCTAAAATCATCATGTAGTTGAAAATTTTCGTTCATACATTTTGTCAAATAGTGTGTATGCATCCATCTTGACGGAAGAGTCTTGGTGATTTTACTAATCTGAAATATTGTCCAAATATAATCCAAATGAAGATATACCCAGGGATTTTTTATGGTTTGTTAATGTTAATGCCCATACCAAGATTGATGCTACAACTGGCATATTCTTCAGATTTATTAAAATACTCTAAGAAATTTGAAAACTGTTGTGACACATAGTTATGGAACTATGAACTTTTAGGCATAGAAAATAGGCATTCTAGCTTACAAATTTGATTCTAAACCTACATATAAAGTGGGTATTCTTGCGTACAAATTTGAGCCTAGATGTTGAGAAAATGCAGAGGTTTCAAGAACACATTTCATCAAATGGTTAGCATGAAACGTCAAAATTAGTAATTTTTCCAATTCACGATCAATTAATGTATGAATACAAGATCAAAATTAAGTGAAAGAGGAGACGCCTACCAGAGAAACCTACAATTTGCCAATGCAATAGTCCCATATTAAGATGGATTTCTGCAATGAATGAGTTTTAATACATAGTGAAGCTATCTCCTTGATTTCAAATTTCCCAACACGATGAAGAATCACTAGAAATAGAATGAGAGGGACCGTTTAGAAAGAAAAAGAGCATGTCACATTATTGAAGCTTGTTGAATATGGACTAATCAACAATTTTTTTTTCAAGCTACAAGAGATCAATGAGGTAATAGATACAAATATGTTGGACATCTTGACTGTAAAACTCCCCAAAGAACTTTACTTTAAACCTTTAGATGCCTCAAATATTTGACAAATATACACTTAGAAAAGCCCACGAATTTGATAATAGTATCTCAAAATTTTTCTCACGAATTGGAGGAGAAAGGAGACTTAGAAACCCTATGACCTTGATGAAAAGAAGTTAGAATAAACTCACAACTAGCAGAGACATTGCCTTAGAAAATAATTAACAAAAATATGGCAGTTCCTAGAAAGATTAGTCTCTCCCAGAAAAAATGTAATTAGGCCCTACAAAATTAATGTTCTCACATTAGGTAGAATAGATGTGTGATATGCTCAACACAGAACCTGTCAAAATAGTAAGGCCTATATCCACAAAATATATGCCAAATTGAACAAAAAAAACCTTTCGATAATTGATCTCTTCAGAAATTGATGGATTTAACCTTTGACAATTCAACATTTGATTACAAAATGGGAGAATTTTAGAAGAAAAAAAAATTAAGTTATAATTTCACAATCTTTGAGAAATAAATGGTTGATAGGCCTATGACCCTAAATTATTTTTTTTAGAAATTGATCTCTTCAAGCCATAAACAATGGATTCTTGTGAAATTTTGAGTTAAATGGCTCCAAATAATTAATAAGCTCTAAACGGCTTTCTAGGAAAATTGATCGCTTTCTTAGAAATGAAAACGACCTTTCAAAAAGTTTGAAATGGACTTAAAAAAAAAAAAATATTCCCAAAAGGAAATTTTCATTCAAGTAAATATGATGGCCTCTTAATGTTTGTGACTCCTCCAGAAAAAATCATTGTGATCTCAGTGTAGATCCCAAAATTCAATATAACTAAAAATTCATCGTGTAATAGACGTCAAGAATCCCAATAAGAAGATGACCTTTTATTATAATAATTTTTTGTTTGTTTGTTAAGGTTCTAGCATATAACCTAAATTTGTAAAAAAACTATGTTCCTAGTTTCTTTCCATGGATGAAGAATATTGTAGTATTGAAAGTCGATCTAAAGAGTGAAAACCTGGCCCTTGGTGCCTGAAATCGACATAGTTAAAAGGGAAAATCATGTTGGCTATGGATTGTAGATTCACATGAGACTGAAAATGGGGAAATAGAATTCCCATGAAGTCACGATGGACAAAATAATTTATGCAACTCCTAAGAAACTTTTACAAGAAGCAGTGCCTTTAAACTTCCATGGTACTAGGCATAAGATAACAACATGTAGATAGTGATAATTAAATACCGTTGGAATCAATTTGCTTGCAGAGGCTCTCATTGTGAAATCCATGGAATTCTTTGGAGATGGTGTGATTAGGGATTTGCCAACATTTAGGCCAACAAAATATGTATCAGCCATGATAAAAAATTACTCCAATTAATAGCTCTTACCACGATCAGTCAATTAATAGCTCTAGCTGAAGAATCCACGACAAAAAGACTTTGGAATAGCCTTTGATCTACGAGAAGGAGAAACGCATCTGCACACATGCATGCTTTTTGTGTAGTCGAAATGGAAATCTCGACCCCTTTATGTATTTACGGTGGTTATAATCGAAATCTTAGAAAAATAAAATCTAAAATTAGATTAAAAAGATTAGGAGATGACATGTTGTACTATTAGAACCAAAAATCCAAGATCCGCATTGGATCAAAATTATCATCACTGAAACAAATCTGTAGATCTGGAAGCCACAATAAAACAAAACCCATTTAGATCATTAAAAGTTAAGAAAAATCCAAAAACAATTAGGTAGGGCAGAAATCACATGGGAAATCAAATTTTTCTATATTAAAATGTCTATAGGCCCGAAGAGTTGAACCTAAGCTCTGATACCATATGTAACAACCCCGAAATAACAACACATAATTAATTATATTAATCAATCAATTTATGATCAACAGACACTTTATTAACAAGTTAACATTATATTACAAAAATATGAGTGAAGAGAGACAACTTACGCGTGGAACGCTAGTTGACCGCTAGCAAAAATATGAGTAAAGAGAGACAACTTACATATGGCATGCTAGTTGACTACTAGTTGAACTTTTACGACCATCAAAAAAGTCTTGGGGACGACCCTCCACCCAACCATACAATCAGTTGCACAACATCTTCCTACAGCTGGTCACCCTCAAGCTCTTAATCAATGTACTACTGCCATGGAATCCTTCTACTGCCAGGGAGTCCTTTGTCTCACAACACTATTATCCTAAGAGAATGGATGGTGGAATCATGGAATGATGGAATGCCTCTCAGCTTCCTCCCGATCTATTAAATAGAGCAAACATTGGAAGGGGAACCACATGCACACACTCCATGTGTCAACATGGAACTTTACTGCTTTCAAGTTTTATTCTTTTCTTTTTACATTTTGATAGCTTTACTGATTTTTATTGCTTTCTTGTTTTACTCTTATTTATATTTATTTAGAGCATGTAATTAATTTATTATTATTATTTATTATTTATTTATTTATTGTTTATTATTTATTTAATATTATATTTTTTATTATTTTTATTATTTATTATTAAGGGACATTATAGAAGCCAAATGAAAAACATAACCTAATGTGTTTTTCCTATCGTCTGCACTTCCTTCCCAATCATTGTCATTATATCCAACCAATCCAAAAAATCATTTGTTGTAGTGTATAAAATGCCACATTCCTTGGTTCCTTTAACATACCTTAGAATTCCTTTAGTTGTTCACCAATGTGTCTTCTTTGGATTCTCCATGAATTTAAAGGTCTAACTCACTACATACATTAAATAAGGTCTAGTTGCAATTAAATACATCAAATTATCAACCATATTTTTGTATAGTGTTGGATTTACACTATTGCTATGATCTTCTATACTTAATTTCAAACCCATGGTTGTTGGAGTTGGCGCACACTTGTTGATTTTCATATTAAACATATTCAAGATATATGTTACATTCTTTGTTTGAGAAATAGAAATATCATCTTCCATTTGTCCACTTTTGTACATAAAAATTACCTTACAATCTCAAATTTGTCATTTCAAACTCAATTTTCATGAACATTTTGAAATCAAGAATGAAAATACCATCACTCACTATGAAAACAAGATTATCTATCTATCTATATATCTATCTATCTATATATATATATATATATATATATCTATATATAACCATAATTAAAAGCTTCTCATTTCTTTCATTTATGTAGAGAGTAGACTCACCATCACTTATTCTAAAGCCATTGTTGAGCAAACATGAGTCTATTCTGCTACACAATGCATGTAGTGCTTGCTTCAATTCATAAAGAGATTTATGTAGTCTACATATTTTGTGTTCTTGGCCTTGAACCTCGTAACTAGGTGGCTTCTCCACATGCACCTCCTCTTTCAATACTCCATTAAAGAAGACTAATTTCACCTCTATTTGATATACCTTCTACTTATGTTGTGTTGTTATCGCTAAAATTTTCCTTATTGTTTCCATTATTGCGACTCACACAAATGTTTCGACATAATTTCCTCCAAGATGTTGTTTGTATCCCTCAATAACCATCCTCACTTTATGGCTTTCGATCATTCGTTTTGTATTACTTCGTACTAATAAGTAATAACAATAATAAAAAAATGAAAATGAGAAAATAAATAATAACAAGTAAAATTCAGAAGAAATATTTATATAATAAAAAGAAATAAAAGTCGCTATGACGACACATGGATTGTGCACATGTGGATCTTTTTCTATCTCTTTGCCACTTTTAGAATAGTTGGTTCTACTTAATGGAGAAATGGGAGATGAGAACCATTCATTTAGTCGCTCATTATTTGAGGAAGGGTATGCAACGGGACAGATGACAATAACAACAATAAATTGATTGAGGACTTATTGGTGATAGCTACATGAAATATCAATTGCAACTTGTCTAAGGTTGGGTGGAGAGCCATCCCCAAAGCTTTGTTGCTGTTAGTTGGATCTCGACAATGTTAAAACCTTAAAATTACTAGTAAGATCTATTTTCATTCCTTCCTATGTAGGTATATTGTTATTTTCAAATCCTTTGAAAATATTATTGTAATTAATTAAGTAGATATGGTAATTGATAATTACATAGTTGTTGTGTTTAATTTGTATAGTTTAATACTTGGTTGTTACATTTGGTATCAAAGAAAATATTGAACAACCTTATTGGAGAAAATATAACACTCTCAACCTATAGATTGCTTTAGGCCCGATAATAGTACTCAGCACTGGAAACATTAATGTCAAATAAAATACAATCATTTCAACTTTAAAATCATTGCAATAGATATAAATCTAGGATAGAATGTTTATATCTATAATATCTCTCTCTATAATATTACAAGGTCATTGTGTAATCATGGATGATAGCGACAACAACCATAAAAAATTGATACCAATGGATAATGATGCAACTCAAAAATAGATCTAGTACATGTGTTAAATCATATAAATAATAGTAACCGAAGAGTGATATCAATAGTGATAAATTGGTAGATTGTAAATGTCAATGATTTGAATATATTTCTTACTATTGCATTGATAGATATAGCCCAAAGATATGACAATGATACCTCAAACGCAAGAGATGATATTGAACCAATCATCATTTTGATGTTTGAGAAACATTTAGGAACCAATAGATGCTAGTATAAAGAATGGTGAAATAATTCTCTTAAGGGACTAAAGCAAATATGAAATTGTTTTTACTTGGCATGACTTGGATATTATGAATGAGTGCCAAAGCTATTGTAGAAATATCATGCATTAAAGTATTACATAACTCATTTAGAGATAGTAGTGTGATAGTAAGCACTTGGGTATTTCCAAATATCATAAAATAATAAAATAATAAATAAATTGGGTGATATTTTTCACTAAAAATAAATAAATAAAACTCACAATGTGAAATTTATTCTATTTTATTTTATATTAAATTTAATTCTAATTTTGTATATTGTTTATTATTATTTTATATTATGTTGATTATATATTGTATTCATTTTATATCACATATTTTTAGTATTTTTGTTAAATTTAACAATTCAATAAAAGTCAACTCATGAAAGGTAAATATGTAAAGAAAATAGAACTCAAACTTGCACTAATTAGGAAAACACTTGTTCTCTTAAGCTCTTAGCTTCATATAACTCTTAGCCTCATCCAAATTCCATTCAATTGAGCTTGTGTATTATATTGTGTGGAAATGGTATAATTATTCATCATCATGTTATTGCTATTGTTTCTTTGAGATATCATCCTAACATAATGTTAGGCTCCAACCCTAAACCTTTTATTTATGTAATATGTCGAAGGGGTCTTGTGAGAGTCATTATAGTTAGTTGAGTTAATAAAGCTTGTAAGGAATTATCTGCATTAATAATGATTGGAAGTGGTTGGAAAGGGACCATAATTAGTTATAAGGACATAGTTAATATATAAGGTGGCTAACATGTATTGTGCAAGAGACCACGAGTAATTAGGGTTTTGGATGTCATGAAAGTATATTTAGTCTTAGAGAGCAAGGAAAGTGTCATCAAGTTTTATTCCAATTGAGAAATGCCATGTTGGAGGTTGCCCCCTCGAAGAGGTGACTAAACATTTTATTATGATTCTGAATAATATAACATCTTTGTAGCTTGTCTCAACCAATGTGTTATTTCTATGTTTCTAGCAATATTGTTATCATATTTCTATCATCTTGATATTCTTTGCAGGTCAAGTGCATAATAAGTGGTCTCAGAGGCTAGTTTCACCTCCACTTTTAACAAAAAACATTAGGCTACAATTGTGTTCCAACATATTTAAACCATGGGATCTATCGTTAAGTGAATAAACATGTGGATTTGTGGAGGTATGAATATAGGAACTACAAGAGGGGGTCATTATTATTGGAATCACTTGTAGCCCCTATTGGTACCCCTGTGAGTAGTATTGTATTAAACAAAACCACACACAGGTTTCCCTTTCACTTACCTTTGGGCATATTGGAAGCACCCTAGGTTAACCTAAAACTAAACCGTAGGTAAGTTGTTAGTCATCTTACTGCTACACCATTTCAATGTTTGAGAAACATTTAGGAACCCCTGGATGTTAGGATAAACAACGGTGAAATAATGATCTTAAGGGATAGATGTAAGAGGCAAAGCGCTCAAGCAAATATGAATTTTTTTTAACTTGTCATGACTTTCATATTATGAATGAGCACCAAGGCTATTGTAGAAACGTCACACTTTAACATATTGCAAAACTCGGTTAGAGATAATAAGGTTACACTACGCCCCTGGGTATTTCCAAATATCATCAAAGAAATGAAATTATTAATAAATTAAATGATAGTTTTCACTAAAAAAAGTGAAACTCACAATATGAAACTTATTCTATTTTATTTTATATTAATATATTTAATTTAATTTTACATATTGTTTCATTATTATTTAATATATTATGTTGATTATGTATTATGTTAACTATATATCACATCTTTTTAGAATTTTTGTTAAATTTAACAATTAATTAAAAATCAATTCACGAGAGGCAAATATGTCATGGAAATAGAATTTGAACTTGAATTGATTAGGAAACAGCTTGTTCTCTTAACCTCTTAGCTTCATATAACCCTTAGACTCATCCAACCTCCATTCAATTGGGCATGTGTATTATATTGTGTGGAAATGGTGTAATTATTCATCATTGCGTTGTTTCTTTTGTTTCTATGAGATATCATCCTAATATGGTGTTACGCTCCAACCCTAACCCTTTTATTTATGTAATAGGCCAAAGAGCTCTTGTTAGAGTCATACTTAGTTAGTTGAGTTAACAAATTTCGTAAATAGTTATCGACATTAATAATGATTGGAAGTGGTTGACAAGTGACCATGATTAGTTGTAAATTGGCCATAGTTAATATAACATGTTTAACCCGTATTTTGTAAGGGACCACGAGTAGTTAGGATTTTGGATGTCATGAAACTATATATAGTCTTAGATAGTGAGAGAAGTGTGGAGTTTTATTGTAATCGAGATCTGCTATGTTCAAAGTTGCCCCCTCGAAGAGGAAAGTGAACATTTAATTCTGACTCGAAATAATATAATATCTTCGAAGCTTGTATCAACCAATGTGTTATTTATATGTTTATGGAAATATCGTTCTCGTATTTCTAGAATTCTAATATTCTTCACAAGTCAAGTACATAATAAGTGCTATCAAAGGCTAGTTTCACCTCCACTTTTAGCAAAAAATAAATTTAGGTTAGAGATGTGTTCTAACGTATTTAAACCATGGGATATGTCACTAAGTGAATAAACATGTGATTTGGGGAGGCATTTATGAACGAACTACAAGAGGTGGTAATGATTGTTGTAGTACCTTGTAACCCCTATTAGTACCCCTTCGATTAGTAGTGCATTAGACAAAATTGACTATGGAATTCCCTTCCGCGTACCTTTGGGCATATTGGAAGCCCCCCCTACGTTAACCTGAAACCCAAGCCTAGATAAGCCGTTAGTCCTCTTGCTGCAACAGTACACTAAGAACAACACTTAAGGAGATTAATCGCACATAAAAAGGGTAGTCATTCAGTACAAAGGTTAGTCATGCAATATAACTAAGTGTATGTTCGATCCTCCCTAGTTGGTGCTTTAGAATATTAGGCTGAGTAATACTATTACACCCCTGTGTATATTTCGATCTGTAGCACCTCACACTCTTTTATGACCATAGTTACCTCTCTTATCTGACAATCACCCTCATACCTTTTGCAGTGCCCAATTGTTTGGGTTTTGCTACCTTTTTCCGAATCATACCGAGAAGTTGGGGTTTCAGCCACCAGAATGTAGATCATATTCTTTATGCAGTCAGGGTTTCAGTTGCTACAAACTAGATCAAATTGTCACAAAACATTCTACAGTGCCGAGTATTTGGGGTTTCTACTGCTACAGGAAAGCCTAGTTTTTAGTAGGAAATTTTCCAATATGGAGCATTTTGGGTTTTTGTCACAATAATACTAATCATCTAGGAGTAAAACTCCTTTCTGTGTTAAAAAGAGAAAGAAAGTATGGGGTCACCATAGGCTACACAAAAGATACCTAGCCCATAAGATTTGGGATGATGAGTTAATCATAGTGGTACCATTCGCTTGTAAGCCAACAATTTTTATGCAATCCCAATTTTTTTCCAAGAGTTTCTTCAAGCGACCTATGTCAATATACTCATAAGCTCACCCTATTTCCTACCATATTACTCTTAAGTAAGCTTAAACTTTTTCCAGTGCCAGTGTATGCTCAGTACCTGGGCTTAGCTTATGGCTAACGCTCTTGAGAAAGTGGAAACCTTAGACAAAGATTTCAAGGAATTCAAGGAGTCCTTGTAGTCACAATCCAAGCAACAATGATAAGCACCCTGAGCAAGGCTAAATAACCCTTGGCAGATGAGAACAATATCAATGCCCACGTGGAAGGATAAATGAACCACCACCATCATTTCAATTGGTGGCACCAATATTTGAGCCACAAGACACCCAAACTTGACATGTACAAATTTGATGGCCCTAAACTCATTGCATGGGTGGTGCAAATGGAGCAATATTTCCAACTCAACATTATCTAGGATGCTGACACTAAATTACATGTGGGAGATCTTTACTTGGAGAAAGAGTGATGGTAGTTTTGGGAGTGGCACCAGAAATTCTATTGAGGGAGGCCAGACTGGAACATGTTCTTGAAAGTCATATGTTCTTGTTTTGATAGGAAATATCACTTTTTGAGTCACCTCACTAAACTCAAGAAAACTAGTATAGTATGGGACTACTTTACAACCTTTGAAAAATTGACCATATGGAATGAGGGCTTAGCTTTCTACATGGAATGTTTCATCAATGTCCTAAAGGATGTCATCCAAGTCCATGTTTGAATGCATCAACCAACTATTTGGTTAGAAGCATGCCATGAGTCCTCACATGCAGAAGCTATGCCTAATTTCCAATCCAACCGTCCAACTTTCACCTCACAGGCATGCCCCACCCCTGCCATGGGTCTCACCCAAAAACTTAAGGTTCAAAAGGTGTCACTGACATAAACGTTTGAAAGAAGGAAACAAGAACTACTATGATGATAAATATTCCCGATGACATAAATGCAAGGAACAAAAATTATTTCAAATTGATGATACTAAAAATAGCTGCACAAATTATGTTTCATCAATTGAATTGAATGAGGAGGAAGTGAGAGAACCTAAAACAACCACAGGCCCCATCACAAATACTACAAATACACCTGATGAGTTAGTTATCATACTCCATGCCTCACTGGGCGTTTCTTCTCCATAGACACTCAAAATTAGAGGTTTTATTAAGATAGGCTAACTGTGGTGTTGACTGATAGTGGTATTACACATAAATTTTTCCATAAGAGGGTAGCAAAGGTCATTCATTGTTTTGTGAGGGCAATATCTAATTTAGAAGTCCTTATCGTTGATGGGGAGACAATGAAATTTGAAGGACACTATGAAAATCTTAATCTTCGGATGGGGGATTATCACCCTAAGGCCCACATGTCTACCAGTGAAATGGGAGGTTGTAACATTTTTCTTGGCGTTGATTGGTTCCACTCATTGGTCCCTATCACCATCGATTTTCGGGCATTAGGGGAATTTTGAGGTCTAAAATGGGCCTCTTAAGGAAATAATAAAATAATAGCTAAACAAATAACATCATATTTATGCATTTTCAATTCAATTTTTACACCACAATCCATGTAACCATGGTTAAATTCAATTGAAAAGTTGTACCAAAATAAAATTAATAAAAAAATTGTATTGTTGTGACTATAAATAAGAATGATTTTTTCAAGAAAAAATCATTATCATTGAACAACTAATGCATTTGTCCTTTGTACTTAAAT